>VUQI01003930.1:4691-14717 GCA_015106735.1 Paratilapia polleni | reverse complement strand
GGGGCGATAGCTGAAAAAGCTCGATCGCCCCTGGTTTTCAGCCGGGATTTTGGAACTGCCAAGACCAGCTGGTCCATAGACCTCAGCACCCTTGAGGGAACATATGGAGTCAGCAGCTCAGATATGCACGGTGGTGCTGATCCAGTAATGGTTTTAAAAACAAACAATAAAATCTTAAAATGGATCCTAAAATGAACAGGGAGCCAGTGGAGGGAGGCCAGGACGGGGGAAATGTGCTTGCGTTTGGAAGTACCTGTTAAAAGACGAGCCGCGGCATTTTGGACCAACTGCAGGCGAGCGAGGGAAGCATTGCTGAGGCCAACATAAAGTGCATTGCAGTAGTTGTGATAAAAGTATGAATAAAACGTTCAAAAATATTAAAAGATAAAACAGATTTGATCTTGGATAAAAGCCTCAACTGGTAAAAACTAGCTTTAATGACAGAATTTATCTGCTTATCTAGTTTAAAATCACAGTCCAGTTTGACACCAAGGTTTGTCACTGAGGGTTTAAGATACGGCTTCAGAGGGCCCAGATCCAATGAAGGAGCAGCACAGACAGCACTAGGTCTGAATACAATAACCTCAGTTTTATTTTCATTGAAATTTAAAAAATTTAAAGCCATCCATGCTTTGATGTCCTTTAAACATTCCAGTAGTGGTTTAGGGGAGCTGACATCATTTCTTTTTATGGGTATGTAAATTTGGGTGTCATCTGCATAAAAATGATATGCTAGTCCATGTTTTTTTTTTTTAAATCAACCCCAGGGGGAGAAGATAAAGAGAGAAGAGGATTGGCCCAAGAATTGAACCTTGTGGGACTCCACATGACAGAGGGGCTGAGGAAGATGCAGAGTTCACCAAGGTGAACTGAGAAGCTTCTCTGAGATAAATAGGACCTGAACCACTCTAAGGCCCACATAGTGTTCTGGGTGGGACATGAGAATGGTGTGGTCTACTGTGTCAAACGCAGCAGTCAGATCCAAAAGCACAAGAATGGCAAAGTCACCTGAATCAGTAATTAATAAAAGGTCATTAAGAATTCTTAAAAGTGCAGATTCAGTGCTGTGGAAAGTTTTAAAACCAGACTGGAAAATGCCCAAGATCCTATGAGAGTCTAAAAAAGACTGCAACTGTAAAAGTACAGTTTTCTCTAAAATTTTAGACATAAATGGCAGTTTTGAAATAGGTCTAAAATTAGAGAGAACACTTTTGCTTAGTTTGCAAGTTTAGATTTATTTGATTTGACATATTCTTTGGAAGACAGTGTGACATGAACCCTTTTGTTTTACTGTACTTTTTTGTTTCTGTCCCCACCTGAGTTCATTTATCAGTCACAGACTTAGATTGTTTTGAGATGCTGCCACACCTTTTTTGTAATCAAAATATAGATTTTAGTTACAAGTCTTATAGGTCTTCAGTACATCCTACTTTTGCAACAGAGTTCAGAAGGCAGGTTAAATCTAGATGAGTGCTTGCACTGTCCCTTCTGAAACAGATTCCATGCTTGAATATCAAAGTGAATCCACTGTATATTCAGTACGACTGTAACATTATTTTCAAGATGCTATAGTCTGAAGGTCTATTCTACTTTCTTTCTTCAGACACTCAGTAGGCCACACCAAGCAGCCATTTTGCCTGCAGTCATGTGTGAAGCCCCTGCAGTACGCCATCGCTGTCCATGAGTCAGGAACAGAGAAAGTTCACCGCTACGTTGGCATGGAGCCCAGTGGACTCAAGTTCAATGTGCTTTCACTTGATGATGAAGGTGTGTAAAGCCTTATTACCCCCTATTGGATTATAAAACCCATCTATGTGCAATGAGTGTGTGGAAATGACACTTACAGTTCAAAGAAATCTAATTATGATGCATCTGGCACATTGCATGCATCTTAGTTTCCTTTTACTCCCGCATTAGTGCTATTACTGACTGGATGAAATATGTCTTCCTCCTACTGAAACCTGAAATTAGCTCATAATATTTTCATCAGATTTTTTTTTTTCTTGTTTTGTTTTTTTTTGCTTAATATCTAGCAAGAAATCTAGGTGTTATCTTGTCACTGAATTTATATCGTGCACAACTATAACCAAAAATGGGTTTCCTTCTCTCAGAAATACTGTGAAGTTCAGGCCATTTCTCTTCCATTAATTCAAGCTTTGGGGTAGAAAGAATTACTTGAACGTACTTAATTGATTAGCAGCTATTTTGAAAATGAGTTAGTACTTTTAATTGTTTTTCAATTTAATAAAGGAACAAATGTTTGCTTGTTTCTCTTTCTGAAACATTTTGTGACATGTATCTAAAAGAGATTTTCAATTCTTTTGCAATATTTCTTTTTTTGATAAATATTATACATCACAATGTGCTGTATTAGTCTTTTTAATATCCACTGCAGTATATTCAGATTATGTTTCACACACATTGCTGACAAATATCTTAGGAATTTTGCCAGGACCTTTTTATATTTTTATGTTGAATGACATATAGGGACTGATTTAAATGCCTGAAGACCCTTGTATTTAGTGCAGAACCTCTCTTCAACTTTGTGCCTTATCTCACTGTCCTTTCATAGATAAGCCCCACAACCCCATGGTGAATGCTGGAGCCATAGTGATCAGCTCTCTTATCAAGGTAGACAGATGAACATGTTGTGTCCTAGTTGAGTGAACATACACAGTTTATCAAATATTGACAAGTATAGACTATGATGGAAAGGGACCTATAATTAAAATAGTGTAGAACATGTTTGTAATTTAATGCATGCTTGTCCGCATGTCACTGACTGACAGTTATTGTTACCAATTTTTTAACTTTATGTTGTGGTGAAACATTTTTTCAGTGACATACTTTAAATAAAGAACTTCATTTGTACTGTGTTGACTCTGCAGTTGAGTAAGACTATTGCAGCAATTGTAAGTTTTGGCTGTTGTTATAAAGCTGTAGTAGCAAGTTATGCATATAATTTAAAAACAGCCAAATGCATGACATGTTTTATTGACTGAAAATGGCTCATTTTGTTATTGCATATTCAAGGTTTGCCTTAAAACTGGACTACCTGTTTTATGATCATATGGACTACCTGCTCTTCTCTTTCTGCTGCAGCTGATAATAGGATACTAAATTATGCAATCAGTAACACATTCATGTTTTTCACGCTGTGTAATTAGCTCCTGAATATGGGAACTGAGTGAACGTGGCAATTACAATCAGTATGTTTTTACACAAGCAAATGTTTCTCCTTGTTTTCAGCCTCACTCAAATAAGGCAGAGAAGTTTGACTATGTAAGTAATGTGCCTCCAGTTTTCTTCTCTGTTAAGACCATGAATATACAATGTGGGATGTGGGATGATTATTTCAGTGCTCAGAGGTAGGCTGAAAAAACACATAAATTTTGCTTTCTTTTTTACTAGGTTATGGAGTTTGTGAAAAAGATGGCTGGCCAAGAATATGTAGGATTCAGCAATGCCATGTGAGTGCACTTTAAAATAAAGCTGGATTTTTTTTGTATTTATTTGTCACTGTTTGGCACACATAAGTGAAAAGAGTTACTGTGTTAGGGAATTAGTCCACTACCTATTGCATTATTGATGTTTCTGTATTGATCTCTTCTGCTTCTTTGTCTCAGGTTCCAGTCAGAAAAAGAAACGGGCGACAGAAATTTTGCCATCGGATACTACATGAAAGAGAAGAAGGTCAGTTTCAGAACATTTGGAACTGAATTAAAAATTTCGGGGATTATAAATTCTATTTTTAATGGAGTCCGACAGATATCCAAGTGAGTTTATGCAGTCACATACATGCTGAAATTGTCAAAGATGAAAAACCATTTCCTAAAGCCCAAATAGCTGTCTGTAGAAGTTTAAACCAGATAAAAAACAAAACAAATAAAAAAAAAACAAAAAAAACAACAACATAAAAAACATAAGTTTTTACATAAGTCAGTTAATTCTGAAAGTAGTGACTAATCGATCAACTCACACACAGATGACATTTAAGGTGACAAGGAAAAGCTAATAGTTTAAAAACCTAAATATTATTTTCCAGTTTAACTTGTTATGGAAGTGTATGTTTTGTTCAGGAACACGTTCCACAGTTGTAATTTCATAATATTTCATTTTCATGAAGCCAGACTGCCTTCTCACCCAGTTTCAGATAAATCTCCTGTTTACTTCTGTCAATCAGATAGTCATGGTGATCATATTTCATTCACCAGTGTTTTCCAGCAGGAGCCGATATGATCGATGCCCTCGACTTCTATTTCCAGGTAAAATGTTAAACATCAATAAACAGTCTTTTGCTGTTCTTGTACAGCCCATTATTTATGAAAATAGATTCAGTAGTTTCAATAATAAACTGACCCGCTTTTCGTCTCAGCTTTGCTCCATTGAGGTAACCTGCGAGTCGGGAAGCATCATGGCTGCCACTCTGGCCAATGGAGGGATTTGTCCAATAACAGGCGAGCGTGTCCTGAGTGCTGAGGCAGTGCGAAACACCTTGAGCCTCATGCACTCCTGTGGCATGTATGACTTCTCTGGCCAGATGGCTTTTCACGTGAGTAACTGTAGGATGTGACAGAACAACCACACCACTCTGTCACAACAGAAATAACAATCATCTGTTTACCTGGGACAAATCAGACATTCAGGCTCTTGTTTTCATCTCACAGGTGGGCTTGCCTGCAAAATCAGGGGTGTCTGGTGCAATTCTGCTGGTGATCCCCAATGTGACGGGAGTGATGTGCTGGTCTCCTCCACTGGACAGGGTTGGAAATAGTGTCCGGGGAATACACTTCTGTCAGGCAAGAAAAAGCCTTTTGTGTTATTACATTTAGACTAATTATGTTTTTTTAAAAGTTAATGTTTTAATATGAATTTTTAATGTAACTGTAACATCAAATCATTCTGATGGCTTTTGTAGTATTCGTCAGCCCCAGTGTCTTCTTTTTTTTTTCTTTTAATTGGCTCTGAAGTGTTAAATATTCAGACCTTATAGTAGTGGTTTTAATTTTTGAAGATGATGATGATTACAACAATAACCAGCTTAGTTTGACAAGTTACAATTATAGTTAATAAACTATAGACATCCTTCCATAGCCAGAAGCCTGAAATTTTTGACTCAAACCATTAATATTCCCCAAAATGTGTCTGAAGTCATCTTACAGAGGACAAGTTCTGGTTAAATGACTAGTAAAACAGAGTTATTCTGTAGTTCATAAGTAATCCGTGTTTTATAATCTTGCAACCTTTAAAACATAGTCAGTGATTTGCCTGAAAGATTATACAACACTGTTTTTTATTCTCCTTTTTTTTTTCTTTAGGAGCTTGTGTCAGTGTTCAATTTCCATAATTATGACAATTTGAGGCACTTTGTAAAGAAGCAGGACCCTCGCAAGCAGGATGGAGATGACAGGGTGAGTTGCTGGTATTCTGTTTGGTATGTCAAATGTGTTCTGAGCCTCTGTGTTCATGGTTCTTTAATGTTTTTGCAGAACAAATCTGTTTTCAACTTGTTGTTTGCTGCCTACAGTGGAGACGTATCCGCCCTGAGAAGGTAGATAATCGAAAGCTCTGATTTTGTGTGTCCTCTTTAAAAAATATCCTTAACAATGTCTACACCAGGCCTGGGAACAAATTAAATGAAGAATGAATACAAATAGTAAGGTGTAGTGAACACCTTCAGTGCTGCTTGGTATTGATTTCCAAGTAGTTTGACGTTTGTGATTCACATCACTTTCACTCTCATCAAACCACAAAATGACCTTGTACAGAAATGACATTCCTAGTACAGAAGCAAATGCATTTGGTTTCTCCTCCTATATCAAGCATTTTTTATATATATGTTGCAATTTGAGCTACTATATTCACTATCTCATCAATAAAAAACAGGATATTTAAATAGTACACAGTTATAATTATAAGACCTGTTATAAGTTATAAGGCCTGTTAGTTTTTATTTGATAACTGACCGTGCAGAGTGGGAAGAGAAAGGATGCATGAAATTCAGCAAAGATCGCCAACTGGAACTGATAAGATTAAATTAAAAAACAATGCTTTTGTAGTATGTGACTTAATATATGTCTTGTACTGTATTATTTAAACTGTTTGTTGTGTTTTGTTATTTTATGCAAATAACAAAATACTTGTGAACTGTGAGTGATTTTTATTTATTTATTTTTTTTCCAGATTTGCACTTTCATCTATGGACATGGAGCTCAAAGACTATGATTCTCGAACAGCACTACATGTTGCTGCAGCAGAGGGTGAGCTCCACCGGTTTAAACTGTCCTGATATTTCATTTAACACTTATTGAATGCAAAAGTCTTGAGCCACCCCTCATTTCTTTATATTTTGTTAGGAAAATGGGAACTAGGTGCAGTGACTTATTGAAACATGTACAAGTATATAAGGTATATAGTATATAAGGCAAAAACAGTTTGTATAATTCTAATGAGCTTGAAATTTGGTATTTATTTTTCAACACAGCCTGAACTCTTTTAGGCACGCTTTCTTATATTTTCTATAAGTAGTCTTCAGGAATAGTCCTCCAGGCTTCTTGAAGGACGTCCAAAGCTCTTCTTTGGATGTTGGCTGCCTTTTGTTCTGTTCTCTGTTGTTGTGATGATCCCACACTGCTTGATGTTGAGGTCTGGGATCTGGGGAGGCCAGTCCATGACTGATAGTGTTCCATTGTGAGTTTTTCTATCCAGGTATGCCTTTGCTGCATTGGCAGTGTGTTTGGGATCATTGTCATGCTGAAAAATGAAGCCGTTGCCAGTCAGATCCTTTCTAGATGGTATTGCATGGTGGATCAAAATCTGATGGTACTTTTCTGCGCTCATAATTCCTTCAATTTTGACAAGATCCCCAAACCATGACAGAGCCTCCACCTTGTTTTACAGATGGCTATAGACACTCACTGTTGTATCTCTCTCCTGACCTCCTCCCTACATATTGACAGTGATTTGATACATAAATTTCAAATTGATTGACTGATTTTCATTCCAGTTCTTCTGTAATTTGGTACACCTCAGCCTTTTCCTGAGACCCAAGCTCTTGTTTGTGATGCATTTTTAATTTCTCCTAGCTATTTGTGATTAGTTCAACCTGATAAGTATATAACCTAATCTTCCTCTTTGAACAAGAAATTGTTACTTTGTTATGTAGTTGTTACATACTTTTTTTTTTTTAAGTATGTCCTCATATGGGGACAATAGGCTTATTTTACAGCGTAACTCAATAAATAAATAAATTAATTTTGCATTTGTTTTCAGGCAACCAGCATTATCCAAGATAATATTTTACGCATCTTTATATTAGTCATATGATTATAGTTAATATTACCTTACAACAGCAGTTAGCTTAAGTGATCATCTAACATGTAACTGATCATGACTGATCCAAACAACATAAGTTTAAACTTCAGCTGCAGACAAAAAGGTTGTCGGTACATGTTCCAGAAAACCTGCTGTAATTCTAAGATAAAAAGATGCAGAAAGTTACAGATTTCACTTTTAATGAGGATTGGTTGGTATAGCAGACAAAAACAGCCTTAATCACACATCGACTAACTTCTATCAGTTAAAAGAATGGCATCTGCGATAAAAGATTTTCTGTTCATCAGTGACTGACAGAAAAATACTTTAACTTAAAAAATTGTTTGTCTTGATGCTCACTAATTAGTGCAAAGTTTTTACTTTGTTTATTCTCATGATTAACTATAGAGGATCAGTACCTCTGGCTCACATTATACAAGCCACTAATGAACCAGCTCATAAACCCTTACAGAGCACCATATGGTAGATTATTTGTCTTCTGTTGGGATGTTAGTTTATTCACAGCACAGATTTAATGCTCCACTACCACGACTCCAGCAGTAACATTTTTCTTTAAAAAGGGCCTCACAAGCAAGTTATTTGTTTACAGGATAAACATGGTAGTAATAACTGTTTTCTTCCAAATGGGAAAAAACAAAGATTCCTAAATCTCATTCTGAGCTGGATCGTAACAGAAGGAAATAATAATTACGCATTACTTGTTGTTTGTTTGTATTTTAAGCAGCTTTTTCTTTCCACTCATATTTCATGATGCTATTAGATAAATTTGCAAATGGTGACTATTAGCTGTTTTTTTTTTTCTGTTTATTCTTAGGTCACATGGATGTAGTAAAGTTCCTTACTGAAACCTGCAAAGTTGATCCATTTGTAGAAGACAGGTGAGATAGATGTCTTTTATGTTTTCCACTACTCTGTGTCTTTTTTCATTTAATTATGATCAAACATTGTAAACATTTAGTTCTATTTCCTTTTAAATTAGTTCAGGTATAATTATAAGTATAATCATTTTGATTACAGTAGCCCCTATTCAAAAGTATATCATTCCCATCCATCTTTTGAGAATTCTGCTTATAATCTCATTGGGACTGCCTCATTTTAAACTGATGGTTTCCATGAACTGAAATTGTCCAGTTACACAGGACAACAAAGAAAATGTTTTTGCGATCATCAGAAATTACAACACACTTTTCTAAATCAGTTTTTCACGCTGATTTCAAATCTGTTTTCAGGTTTTCCAGTCACATCAACTTTTTGAGTTATGAGCAGTGTTCATTTACAGTGTACAAGCACATGGTAAGCATGCAAGTACACTGTAACGTAAGCACCAATCAAGTAAATGTTTCAATATCATCAGTGCTAGGTTAAATAGGCACACATCCTGGCACAGATATACTGAACGGTGTCATTCAGCTACAACTGTTTCTTGGGCTAATTATACCAAATATCATGCAATATAATTATCTTCATCACAAAAGGTAGACGTGCTAGAGAAAAAACTAAACACAGATTTGAAATCAGCATAAGAAACACTACAAAACCCACATAAATTTATCTCTGATGAAAATGGCCTGTTGACCTGTGTTATTTATCAGATCACGATGTTAAAACCACAATTTGTGTATACTTGAAAATTCTCCTCCATAATTTGATAAATTGTCTCTTCTTCATCTGCAGGTGGGGGAACCTACCAGTCGATGATGCCATGCAGTTTGGGCGTGATGAGGTGGTGAAGATGCTCAAAGATTACCAGCAAGAGTACAGGCAGCAGGAAAAGCAGCACAGTGGGAACGCTGTGCATCCCCAGAAGCTGGACACCATCGAGGGCATGGTGTGATGTCTAAAGTAAAGTTCTGAAATTGTAACATGTCAGGGCATTCATGCAATTTGCCAAGCTTAGAAATATGAAGGTCCATTTGTGACACATAACATGAGTGCCAAACAAAGAACAGAATACAACTGCCACGGAGGTGGGTGATTTTTTTTCAATAGTAGTCATTTTTTCAATAGGAGTCATTTCCAATTAGGTGAATGTTTTATTGTTTAACAATTCAATTCAATAACCTTAGGTATAATTTGAGGACCATGTGACTGATATTTTTCAAAGCACAATTGAGTACCATGTAACTCCAAAAGGGAGATTGATGCCACCTGAGTCAAAGTGAAATGAATTCCAGCAGCAGGTGACAGGGTATAAAAGGTTTTTGATGACAGAAAAATGGAGGGTCGTTGGTATTTTTGTACTGTGAAGCCCCCCCCGCAGAGTGTTCTAAATCATAAACCTAACAAAATGTTTTTCCACATCCTTTTTGTGTTCAGAATTTTGTGTTTCTCTGAAAGATTGCAACTGCATGCTGGTCCTTCCTTCCCACTCATACTACCTATCAAACTCGAGTACAACATATACAATTTAACAATGCAGACTAAGTAGAAAAGAATATAGAATTCATACCATTAACAAAATGAAATAATAGTGCAGTTATAAAACAGGAAAACAGGTTTATGTAAACATTTCAGATGAATATTATTAAGACACATCATCATTGTGGCCAACTTAGTTTTAATGTAGTAGTAAGATCTATATTATATATTTTTATTTTTTGCATTTTTGAAATCTTTTAAACAAGTAGAACTAGTATGTTAAGGATTTTCTTATTATTGTAAAAAAAAAAAAAAAAAAAAAAAAACTATAAA
>VUQI01003928.1:3994-32539 GCA_015106735.1 Paratilapia polleni | reverse complement strand
AAGGTATTGCGTTTTTGCTCTGAATTTATCTTGATAAAATGAAAACTTTTTTTACTGCATGGGTTATTTCAACATGCAAACTAGGATGGAAAGAGTACTGAATGTCATACTCAAATGGAAGAACTGATAATCAGAAAATGAATAAATGTTTTGTTTGTCTATTATACTATTCAAGGAATGAATTCAAGATCATGTCTTTGGCTGCTAATCATGGATTGCTCTGTAGAAGTCTTGTTCTGCCCATTTGCACAATTTGTGCCAAAATGGTGACCCCTCAACTTAAATGTTCTTTCACAGAACTTTGAGTTGGCAGCCTTATCCTTTGGGGACAATTCATGGTGCACACCCCGTCTAGGCTCCTGACCTCATACACCACCTTTGGGCTTGGGTTACACTGTGGACTGACAACTGCTGTGTAGTCTCTGAGTAGTAAGCACGTGGGTGGTGACCCAGCTCTCATTACCAGCAATGATTTTTGACAGACATGTTGCTCTGTGTACAAGCTTGAGGTCCATGGTGAAATAACACATGTTGTTCTGCAATACTCTATGGAGCAATATGAAGATAGCTCAAGTGCTGCAACCAGTACAGAAGGGCACAAGAACACAACCTCGAAGTGGAGAGAGGTCAAATTTTAATCATTCATGACTGGGTGGAATCACAGGACTTTTTGATCACACCTCATAAAATGGATTTTTGGGTTCTTGGTGATGGGCATTTCTCTGTATTTTCAAATTTTGTATACCAAATGACACCAATTAATTCATAGTGTATATATTAATTTTGGCTTTTAAAACATAAATTAAAAACAGATTTTATTAGTGTTAATTTCAACATAAGTAGCTCTTTCAAAGATAATGGAATAAAATGTGGGCACCATGAAAGAAGCAAATACGGCATCCTGAATATCTTGTTCAATGTAATATAAATCCAAATATGGGACCCTACTCTGTCATTTTTGCATTTCCTAAAATGTTGAATTACATTTAAAAGTCTATTTAAGCCTACAGTCTTCTAAAATATGAACATATATTAAAAAAAAAAAAAAGCACATGTGAGAAATGTCATGCTTTCTGTTTGGTTTTCTCTCTTGGACAGGCTCTCTAAGATAGGGTTAATATTGTTGAAAGGGCCTGTTTTTCCCTTAATGATTTTCCTAAATCTAAGTAAGCGGTTTTGTCTCCTAAACCTGCCCAAACTTCCTCTGAAAACTGAAAATAATATAAAAATAAAGAGAGCCATCTGCCAGAAATCCTCTTTGGCAGAAAGCCCTAAAGGCAAACTTCTCTGACTAGCAAAACAAAGTATGTGCATTTAGTTGTTTTAAAGCTACAGTATGTACAGGACATATTTTAAGCTGAAGTATATATGCAGGCTGTAGCACTGATACATTATCACTGACTGCCATAAACAGAAACAACATTCACTTACAGGCTGAAACAATAAACAATATTAAATGTTTCTGCACTGTGACAACTTGATTTAGTCACCATTATTGTTGAGGTTAATTGACTTCCTCCTTCATACACTGGAAAAATTGAACAGCTCATTATGGGGTTCTGCCACAGGTTTAAATATCATTTAAAAGTTCTCCAAGTTCAGCTTTTCTTACATCACAAAGCAGATTTTCCTTTAGGAACTTTTTCAAGAAACTCCTGGAATTTGTCCAAGAATCTCTTATCATATATGAAACCAGTGGATAAAAATCATCCCCTTACTTTTATTTTACAGGGAAATGTAGCATTTATTTTGTGCTGCCTTTGGTATTTTTAACACAGTCTCAGACCAAATAAACAAAATGCCCCACTCAGTAAGGTCATTTGTCTCATCAATTGCAGACAGAATTAAAGTGATGACATCTTGTAGAGCAAAGCCGAAGTATGGCGCAAAAATCAATAATTGGCAAGTCTTTCAACAGAAAACAACTGTGAAACACCCACATACCTCAAGTGTGCAAGCTAGCATTTTTCAGCTTTTTGGGCTTCTCATGTGTGGTAGCCAAGTTCACCTTTTGCATTTTAACATCCACATTCTTGATTTTATTTGGTGTTCCCTCCTTTTGCAGCCATGGCTCTTTTAAAAGAAACTCAATCTGACTTTCAGTTCTTTTTAGACCAAAATGGGACAAAAGTCCTATCCTTGCTTTTTTTAGTTTGAATAGCAATACATATACATCTTTACGTTTGATGTAGGACTACATTTTCAGTTCTACGTTAAAGCCACGTTTGCAAAAATAAATAAATAAATAAATTCATAGACTGCTGTTAAATATGTCATGTTTCTCAGCCCTTTGAGCCATTGCAATATTTATGGAAAGACTGTTTTACATATTTCATTACTGTGTTTAAAATTATAACCATTTCACTGTGTAAGCAGTTACTCTGTCATTAAGCATCCATTTTGGCTGCCTCTAGCAACCATAGCCCCCCTGCAGAAGGAAATGTAAAAAGAAAAACTGGACAATATTTCATAAATGAATCCAATTTTACATTATGTTTGGCATCTTTAGAAGAGCAAGAGATTTTTTTTTTTTCAGTTCAGTTGAATTTTATTTATATAACACCATTTCACAATAACAGTCATGTCAAGGTGCTTTAAATTTGTAAGGTAAAGCCACTACAATATTAAAGAGAGAACCTCAGTGATCCATGTGAACAAGCTCTTAGCCATCATAGGGAGAAAGAACTCCCTTTTTAACAGGTAGAGACCTCTAGCAGAACCAGGCTCAGGGAGGGGCAGCCAACTCACGGACAGAAAAGAAGAGCATCGAGCCCACAAAACAAAAACTACAGGAGAAAGTAGGAAAAACTTAATGACATGCAATAATGCATGGGGAACTAAAAGAGGTGAGTAAAAGGCATCATGTGAAGTCCCCAAATAGCCTGAGCCTATAGCAGGATAAGTAAGGGATGGTTTGGGGTTACCTGATCCAACCAAAACTATAAACTTTATCAAAAAGGAAAGTTTGAAGCCTAACCTTAGAAGTACAGAGGACTCATAAATGACTTTGTATATGAGGTGAAGGATTTTGAATTAATTCCTGGATTTAACATGAAGCCAGTGATGAGCAGCAAGTATAGGGGATCTCTCCTTCTGGTCCTTGTTAGTACTGAAAAGAACTGAACTGAAGGCTTTTCAGGGAGCTTTTAGGACAACACGGTAATAAGAAATGACAGTAGTCTGGCCTAGACGTAGGATCTTGGAACAATTGATCATCTTTACCAGTCACATCACCAGCAGGTTCATCTTAGTTCACAAATCCTTTTTGAGGAGTCACCATAACTTGACTAAAGCTGAAGTAGGCAGCAGAGAGACTTTGGTTCCTCAGAATGATCTGCATGATTGAAGCAGAGTGATGTCAGTCTCTGTGGAAGACAAAGTAGGATGAGCTCAGTGTTATTGGCTTCAGCTTCTCTCAATTCAGTCGAATGTCAAAATATTAAAGGTCAAATCTGAGGGATGGAAATATTATGAAAAGGTCTAAAGCATGCTCTGAGTTTTTATCACCAGTCTCTTGGGGCTGAACATTTGACAGTATGGTGACACTGCATGGCTGAAATTAAGTAGTATTATTTGGACTCACAGCTTACCATTTAAACTCAATTAAACCTATTATAGCTAGACAGTGTATCAGAATAAACAAGTCTAAGAAAAAAATGGTGATAATGAAATAATTCCCACTAATATACTGTCCCTTTATACACTAATGCATCAGTCTGAATCATAGCCAAATATCCCTGTTGTATCCAGGGCTACGTTGTTGTTCATTCCCTCAGCGGTGAGAATCTGTTTTGTTATTTCATTATGCAGGAATTGGTTTTCTATTCAGAAGGCTCAGCTATTTGCTGCTCCACTTACCCTGACAGTAACAAAGTGAAACTTTAATCTCCCCTTAGTGTCAACAGCAGCTGATAGCAATTACGAAGAAAGCCTGGATACTGAAGTGGTGCGTTTGACTCAAAGAGTTGACCCACATCCCTCACTGAAAATTTAACTGAGTCCTCTTTATATTTGCAGCCGCTGTCCAGGCCCAAATTTTCTTTTCTGGTCCTAAATTGAATTAAGGAGCTATGTGACTAAAGTAATTATGCAATTGTCTGGATCTGTGCAGACTTCAGCATGCAAATCAAAATATTATAGATATTGTTTTTATTCCACATTCTACTCCCATACTAAGTGGCCATTTTATAGTTAAAAAATGCTAATTAGATGTTGTAATTTCAGTAAATTTAATCAGCATGAAGCTGAAGCAGAAAACTGCAGGCATTATCTCTGCCTGAATGTAGTGAGCACACTGCCGCTTTACCCACTGACACTTAGGTATAATGCAGCCTTTGCTGTGCTGCAGCCAACACACAAAGCTCCTGCTGTGTAAGAGTGAGGAGCTGTTGCACTGCGAGCTTTGCTTTCTCTGACACAGAGCAAAACAATGGTGGAGCCCACTGTTTACTGAGCACAAAAGCAGACCCTGAACTGTTCAGACTCTGTGGCCTGGCAGATGTTTTGGTGTGCGATTATCACGACTCTTTAAGTCTACATTTACACTTGTCTAAAGACAGCGGTCAGAGCTGCTCAGTCTTGATTATGTTGGTTAACACAACTTAAAATAGAGCACACTTTTTGTTAATGTCTTCAGATGAGGAGTTTAAGGCTGTGTGTCGTTTTGCAACAATTCTCTTATGGAGAGATAGATGTCTATCATGATGAACCAAAGACACAGTAAGCAATGTGAACAGTCATATTTCATAAAAAACATGTCTCTTAGAGTAATAGAGTAAAGGCCTTAAGCTGAACACAACCTGTTTCTTAATTATTCAATTACTCATTCAAACTATAAAATGTTTACAGATCTCAGTTTCCCAGAACCCTTGGTTGTGAACTTGTATTTGAAAAATCAAATACAAGTCAGGCAGGCCACGAAGTCATGCTGGGCTTGGCTGGGCTCTTATTTCCATTCAACAGCAGCTGATGGCTCAGCTGATCCCTTCTATACATCTAAATGGCAAATCTCATAATCTCATGCTTTTTAAGATGCTTAGGCCTGCCCACACTTGCTGCCTTCTGCAAGCCACCTTAAAGCCCACTTCCTCCTCAGCTCCTGACCTAATCAATGTCACATATGTTGTCACTGATGCCCGTTCTGTTCTGTGCTGCCTTGGTGGTGCTCTTCCTACCTCCAGCTGCCTCCAACAAAATACATAGTGTGTATCCCTGAGGCCTCACACATTAGACATTTGCAAAGCGTTTTTCTTTTCTTATTTTTTACATTTAAAAAATGTCCTTTTTTGCTTGTTTGTTTTGTATACCTATGTTTACTCACTAGACCTCTTTCACTGCCTGTGGTTACACATTGCTGCTCATCTTGATGCCCTACCAACACTTGTAAATCTGTGCTGTGGAATAATGTAAAACCGTTGTCAGGACTGTGTATCACATCACCTCTGTGTGTGTGTGTGTATCTGTGTGCATGCTTGCATGTGTGTAGGAACAAGATAAACAAAACTCAAACAGAAGTCAAATGGAACTACTCCACAATGGTACCAGAGCAAAAACCCCACAGTGTACCTTCATGATCAAAATGTTGCTATTTCAATTTTGGATTTATTTATTTTTTGTTTGTTTTATAAGTGGTATGCAATGTGAAAACTACTTAGTTTACACTAGCTAAATTATGATATTGATTTTGTGGTTTATTATATTTCTGCACTCATATAGTAGGTCACAAAGAATGAGCTCACGCGATATTGGAAGTCAGCATTCTTCAGTTAGAAAATTAGAATGCCAAGTAGTACAGAGAAACTATGTGTATCCATCTATGTTTTCCATATGCAGCATGATTGAAACAGATGCTCTGCATTTGGGCCACACTGCAGGTTGCAAGGAACTGTCAGGTGTCTGAATTACAGATGCAAATATAGTCAGCTATTTTGCATGCCAGCATCATTTGCACAGAAAAATACTGCACCTACACCTCGGGTCCCAATATTATCATCATTAAGTTGCTCCTCATCTCAACAGGATGCTCAACAAAGCAAACAGTTGAGATAAATGTGGCTCCACACAGTCACTAAAAGCTCTTAAACCATGCTGGAAAACATAAAGGGAGGAAACACCAATTTTCTTTGCCAGATTGTAATTTTTGGAGAGCAGTTAAGAACTGAGGTGATCTTAGGATGTTTGAAAATGTTACTGTTGAATGTCTTGATATAAATAGGTAAAATTTAGATTAGAAATCAAGTATTTTAGGGTGAGATGTCTATTTGTGGGTATAGTCCAGATGCACAGAAATGTAGAACTAAATATCAAAGCCTAACATTTATATCTCCACACATATTTATGTAAGAGATGATGCTATGTGTTTCTTGTTCTACAAAGAATTTTAGACATCCCACTCAATAGTAAGTGCAGTTTCTGCAGGCAGACCTTTTTATAGTCAAATTACCATGTGATGCTGAGATGCAAATCACACTGAAATCATTAAGTTCTTTCACGGCTAGTTTTCGCACTGCATTCACAAACTCAGGTGCTTAATGTTAAGAGCACAAGATCGCATTAATAAGTGAGATCATGAAAATTTCTGGTCAAGATGAAAAACTTTACACATCTTTGTTAGCAAAAAGCAACATGTCACCTAAACAAAAACTGACAGATTGTCAGACTGACATGGTGTGACAGAAATCTGCTATTTTGGGGCCCTGAGTGTACCTGTTAATAGTCGCAACAATTAAACAGCTTTGCACTCTGCAGAGTTCTCAGCAGAGAACATGTTGGGTGTCATAGCTGAGAAAGTCACATACCAGGCAAGCAAATATACTTGTTCACTTGTGATTTATTTTTCATTCAAATAATGCACCTTTGTTCATTTCAGATGCAAGGTAAATAATGAGATGCTTTAGACCTTAATCCATGCAACATGATGTGCATACTTATGAGTTATCCCATATTCAGCAAGCCACCCTGGATGTTTTTTTGTCGATCTAATTTAAACAAACCTTTGATCTTTTGATGCAGTGCAGGTACATGTGACTGTTTAGCAGGGCTCCTATTCCTTCTCCATTTGTCCATCCATCTATTTGTCTGTCTGTGAGATCTTATATGAGTGGGAACAAGAAAAAAGGAAGATTAAATGAATTTGTAGAATCTTTGTTTTTATTTCAATAACAACACCATAACTACCATTACAGACACACAGATCCCCCATGTAGGATTAATTTTACCGAACAAACCATTTTCATATATATTTAAAAAGAAAAGTAGTTGGAGTATAATAATAATTATAACGACTGTTTCCAAGGAGCTTTTTGTGTCTTTTTTTATCCCTAAATAACCTCGATCAGTAATATATTATGGTTGGTTAGGTGAGCTTTTAAAAATTCCAGTCCATGAATACAATCTGTTCCATTATAACATATTCCATATCATTATTTCATGTTTTCCAATGCAAGGGAATGCTCACGGAATAATTTTAAAGTACTAGTACTAAAGTGAAGTACCTCACTGACTCTGGCCTCTAACCTGTCCTCATGAATACTTTTCAAACCAAGCTAAGGTAGCTTGGACAAACATGGATAAGCCTGCTGCAGAAGGGACTGAAAATACCACAAACAAACCCCATGTACCAAATAAAGAGGAAAAACATGTATTTTTTCCTGTTGTGTTTCTTATGATAGCTTTAATGAAACCAACCCTCCTCAGATAAGCTTCACATATTAGAACTTTTGGTTGGTTTTATTTTGTAATACAAGTGTACATATCATCCCTCCAGAAAGTATTCAGTATTGTTTTAATGGAATTTTAAATCTATAAATTTTTTTTTTCCTCTGTCAGTTTAAACTTAAGAACTCATGATAAAAGCAACCAGTTTGGCAGCAGTTACGGCTTACAGTTGCAGTCTTCTTGGGTCTCTACACTGCCTTGGGTCTCTAAACTGCCCAAACCTGGAT
The DNA here is from genome assembly GCA_015106735.1 of Paratilapia polleni. Taxonomy (NCBI): domain Eukaryota; kingdom Metazoa; phylum Chordata; class Actinopteri; order Cichliformes; family Cichlidae; genus Paratilapia; species Paratilapia polleni. The sequence continues at coordinate 24,596 of VUQI01003928.1, read as the reverse complement.
TTGGGCAGTTTATCCCATTCTTCTTGGCAGATCCTGAGAAAGCTTCTGAGAACTGCTGTCTTCAGGTCTCCCCACAGATTTTCTTTGGGGGTTTAAGTCTATGCTTTGGCTAGGCCACTCAAAAACAGTCAAGGACTTGTCCTAAAGCCACTACAGTGTTGTCTTACCTTCTTTTTGTTCACTGTTGCACTGAAAGCTGAACGGTCTTTCTACTCTGAGGTCAATGCACTCTGGAGCATGTTTTCTTTTTAAGTTTCTCTCTGTAGTTGGCTGAGAGGCATCCAAGAACATGATGCTACTTCCGCCATGTTTTGATGATCCAACCTGAAAGATGAACACAAAGAAATAAGAAAATAAAAGAAAATACAAAATGAAACAAAGTAAAAGAAGCTAAATATCAGATAATATAAAGCAGAAAACAAAATAAAGACAATAACGCCAAAACTAGTGTTCATAGTGGTCATGGCCTGTCCTGGTTGTGATGTGATGCCGGTTTAATTATACTGAATAAGATTGGATCCTGTATTACAATTAACATGCAAATACATTCAAATTTTCCTCTTTTCATTTGAGTAACAAACAGGTTTTAAAGGTAGTGATAGGTTCCAGGACATCACATCATTTAATAAGCTGTTCCACATTTTAGCTCCTAAAGGATTTATATCCAATTCAGTCTTGCCTATGAGGTTTTTACTGAATTTTGACTCTATTTAGTATTATTCCTATGCCTCAATACACTTCAACACCTGTTGAACTGTTAGACATTTAAAGGCAATGGCTGAGTGCTAAGAGGTATTGCAGCTAAGGTATTTTCAAAAATAACTGCCTATGCATACACACTGGTTTCACTTATCTATGTGATTTCTTCTTACTAACTAACTACGTACAAGTTTTCTTTTCTAATCTGTGTTCTTTCTTTGTATTTACTGTGTCAAAGTTGATCTGTAGCCACTGGCGAGTGAAGATAAATTCTTCAGCTTTTACTGATATACTGTGAAGAAGTGAGGTAGGCCAGTGTGGTGTTCATCATGTTGGGAGGACATTGCCTTTAAGTCAGATGTTTTCATTTTAAGGGTTATCTTTGTATGTGTGTGTGTGTGCACGCACACCTACAGGTCTGTCTGTGATAATGAAATGCTGCATGTGGCAAAGAAGTATCTAGAGGGAAGCAGGGCTGTTTTCATTAGGCTCATGTTTCACTGAGTGCACCTTCTCCTCATTTTGTTCAGAGACACAAAAACATGACGACAGATCCCCATCAAAAAGGCACACTGTGTATCATTACCAGGAAACACCTCTGCCTTCTGTCTGTTTTGTTCACTGTGAGCCATAGGGATGAAAAATTCCATTTACACAAACACAGTTTAGCTATCACACAAACAGACAGTGCAATCCCTGAAAACAGTGTCCTGTGTTGAGAAACATAACACCAGCTAAGAGAAAATCTTATATAAAATTATGGTCACTCAAGAAAAGCTTCTTGCTTTAGCTGACCTATATGTTTTGTTTTGGGGTTTGTTCGTTTTTTAGCTTTGTTATGTAATGTTTTTTTTTCTTAGTGCACGCATCAGTGAAATCTTTGAAGCAGCAGGAGCCACAAAAACCTGCATCTAGCAAATATAAAGCTTTAGTATCAAAAAAGCTTATACACTGTTCCCTATGTAAAATAATTTATTTATATATTTTTCTAGCATTTTTCCAAAGTAAGAAGCTACAGCTAAGCAAGCACGTTCTCTTCTGCACAAACATACAAGCAAGTGACCCATGCTCATATGTCTGACACACTCATGATCTCAGCTTATGTACTAGCCAGCCTACAGAAGCATAAGGGAGCAGCGATGCTGGGTAATATAAAAGGATCAGCAGGGGTTTGTTTGATAACCGGCTCTGTTTTCAGTCTAAAGAGAAATAACTTTTTTATTTTTTTTCCTGGAGCCAAAGAAGAACAATCACAAGAAGCTGCTCAGCTTCAGTTGCTAATGTTGAAGAAAAAAACGTTGGCGTATTTGTGGACTGATACCTCAATTTTAATAGCTATATGAAGACAGTTACAAAATCAGGCTACTATTGTAAGAATACATGAAGAACAAAATGGCTGATGCCAGCCGGTTGTGTCTAGAAAGCTGCTGAGAAAGCTACAATAGGGCAACAATACATTTCTGTCCTGCTGAAGGTCTGCTTACTGTCCGTTAGTCAAAACTAAAAATGGATAAGCAGCATTCAGGTTTTATGTACCACATATATGGAATAAACTTGTCTATAAACTCTAGGGTTGGTGCCTTTTATTAAATTACATTGTTTATTCTTTTGAATTGTCTCTTACTTTTATTGTTTTTTATTGTACTGTTTTTAAATCCTATCTACTGTATGTGTCTGTTATTACTGTATAGCTTTGTGCTTCTTATATATCTTGTCCTAATGCCTTTTATGTCTTATGCAAAGCACTTTGAATTCCCTTGTAGTTGAAAGGCTTACACCAACAAGCGTGCATTGCTTTGTCTCAATAGTTTCCACTTCCTCCCACAACTAATTTTACTAGAAGCTTCTTCAAGCTTATGATATTATCAATATCTCTTTGTGTGCAGATACCCCAGGTGAGCTATGCCTCCACAGCTCCAGAGCTGAGTGACAACACCCGCTACGACTTCTTCTCCCGCGTGGTGCCTCCTGACACCTACCAGGCCCAGGCCATGGTGGATATTGTTAAAGCTATGCGCTGGAACTATGTTTCCACAGTGGCCTCAGAGGGGAACTATGGAGAGAGCGGTGTCGATGCTTTCATTCAGAAGTCTCGGGAGGATGGTGAGTACACTTGGCCTCGTATATCATCACTGCGTATCTTGCACACCAGGCGTGGGAAGGTGTCATCCATTCGAACTTGCTGCACTGCGGAATGATAAAGTTCACGATATGCAAGTAAAAATCAGCCAGTGAGGTCAAATGTTAGATTTCATTCCAGAACATGCATATAGGCAGTGGTCCACTTTAAAACCACAGAGGACATCTGTTTGCTATTGCTGTGCATATGATTATGATGTGAATGGCTTTGAAGTACCATTCAGTTTTGCAAGAGTCACACTATAGAAACATTATCTGTAATGTGAAGGAGTTGCTAATTAACACCTAGAATATACACCCAGCAATACACCGATATAGCACTTTAAAGAGCCAATTAACACTCTATTTTAGCTCAAAAATACAGTCTTCACAATGAAAAGTTTATTAAAACCTTGACAAACAACACTGTAAAACCTTTCATACATCTGTTAGACTCTTACTACAGGGACACTCCATCCTTTCCACTATCTAAATAGCTAAGATTATATGTTACATCAGGCATCCAGAATTCATTGAACTGCAGTTACAAAACTAATATTACTGCCTATAGCAGGCAGTAAAAACTTGTGTTTAAACCTTTATAGCGGAACTGTAATGGATTAACCCTTTATAGTGCCCTATAAAGGGTTAATCCATTACAGTTCCGATTTGCTGGATTTAATCTAGAAAAAGCAAAATGAATTCTGGTGTAAAAAAAGAAAAAGAAACTATAAACTGGAACCAAAACACTGTTACACATGCTTTTATTTATTTATTTATTTTTATTTTACACTGTGCCCTGTACGTTTAGAAAATGGGGTTCAGTATACAGTGTACTTTACAAGCCTTTGAACCCTGGTCCTTTGTGCTAGATCCCTTCCCTCAAATTACTATACTGAAGGAGTTCCCAAGGTACTTGAGGGTTGGCTAAGTGCAAGTGTAATTAAAAGGATGGGACTTTAAAATGCCTTGGTCATGTCTCTGGCTTGCACTGTGCTTGGATGAATCTAACTTGGCTGTGGTTGCTCATCAATTATGTCTGTCACTCTGAACCTTTAATCGCTTGGGCACAAGTCAGGGATAGCTGAGGGGTTGGAAAGAAATGCATGTAGAAATGAATGCAAATAGTGAGTCAAGATAGAAACCATGATCAGGTCTCAATAGCATATATTAGTTGAGTGTCACAAATGGGGTTAAATTCAACAGCTTAAAGATAATGCATAGCAAATCCAAATGATCATCCATTTGGTGATGTGTTTCTGTCTAAGATTCAAGGACACATGGGAGCTTAAATACAGAATTTTTTTCCAGTTTCAAAATCATGAAACTCTATTAAAAATATTTCAAAAACAATGAACAGAAATATATGCACATTACTGACTGTAAATAGGGAACACTGTCCAAACCATGTCCTATTCAGATAATATTCCTGTTTTGCAGAATAGCCTGCAGATATCAACACCATTTAAAGAAAAAAAAAAACATGAATGATACATTTTATTAGCCATCTCCAATGCACTTTACAAGTCAAAGCAACAACAACTAGCAGGAACAACATCGAGGGTTGAAAAATTAAATAAACATGCATGTACCAAAAACTGCAGTCCCTAAAATGGCCTCTTGAGGCTTGCTCCAACAGCGAGCCAATCCCTATAGACTCCCGTGTTAAAAGGCTCACCTTTATAGCATTAAAAATCATATTTACAGCCTGGTGCAAAAAGCAGTTTTGGTTTCTAAGAACTAAGAACTTTGTAAGAACTTTACATTGCTTGAATTTGTTAGTAACTCATCCATTTAAATTGTATTAGATCTTACGGTGAAGCATTATTCAGGGAGTGGCCACTTTGAGTGTCAGGTGGGGGTTGACTAGGCCCCTAACTATTTACTAACTGTGACTGGAGTCACTGAACTGGACCTCTGGATCACATTTGTAGTGTTGGTGCCTTTTGGAACATTTTTAATGCAATTACTTAAAAATAATTTGGCTGGCTGCATGTTTGATTGTACCCATCAGGTCTATTTAGCAGTCCACCCTTTTGTCACCTTTGGCTTCAAATATACTACGATGGGGAAGGTCATAAGGTTAAAATAGAGGCCTCAAAATCAAAGTCTGTAAACTAGTAGGTGATATTACAGAACATCACCCACTAGTTTGTGGCCAAATGTTTTGGCAGTGGCACACATTTTGTATTTCATTTGCAGCTTCAGTTTTTATTTAGATAATTCTTTACATGTTTTATATGATATGGTAAAGAATAATCATAAGCATTTCATAAGTTTCACTGCCAAAACTTTTGGCCACGACTGTATTTTATTTACAATCTATGCATGCAACATGTCCTCACTTCCTTATTCCAGACTCTAAATGGTTGGAATTTTCAGCTTTTTTGTGTCCATCTATGTGAAAGTAAACTGAATAATATTTGGTTTTTGGTGGTGTTCAGATAAAACAAGCAATTTCAAGGAAATGCAATGGGATTTTCTCCGTGTTTTTAAACCAAAAAAGTAATCAAAAAAGTAATCACAATACATGTTCATTGTAGCCGGGACAGTCAGAATTTGTAAACATTTACTCTTCATGTTACTTTTTTCTCCTACTTACTTTGTGGGCATTTTGTTAGATAAATTGTATTATTTTATCCAGTCAGCTAACTTTTATATACATTAAAAATGAATCATATTTTAACTGTGTTATCAACATAAATTCCATTGGGGTTTGTTCGAGCTCAGTAGATACATATCTCTCTAAACACGCTAATCTATATAAATTACTCAGAAAAATCTCAGATATTAGCTGCTAGAATTTAGTTTGAGCTCCTAATTGAAATTCTCTTCTCCACAGTGTGCTTTCACAATATTAAGTGAGCAAATTCCTGTGACTGTGGAATTATTTTAAATATGCTGCTAATTCGCTGCTGCACTTGTTCTCTTACTTTGCTATGTACCATTGTTATGAACTGAATATACCAAGAAAATAACCTGAACAGGCAAATTATCTGAGTCAGCTCCCACAGCAGCAACCCTGGCAGCCCAGGAGCCACCTGCTTGGAGTTGCACCAGAACAGCTTTCCCTTAAGAGAGCTAGCAAATATGACTGAGTACAATGTGGGTAAAAAGCAGATGATGAAAGGTAAATATGAATTCCAGGTGGGGTTTTTTGATCTCTGCTTTTGTATCCCTCTTCTCTGGCAAAAAGTGCCTCGAGCTGGGAATCGGTGGCCTTCAGTGTTCATTTTCATGTAGTGTCTGAGATGAGAAGCTTCTCATCTCCCATACACCGACCGAGGATGTGACCCACCCTGAAGGGATGGTTGTAAGAGCTGATACATGGACAAGAAAAGCAGTCACTTGCTTTGTTAAAAAAAAAATAAAAGCCCACTTTCCAAATCTCATACTTTTTATTCTTACTTTCAGTATGTCCTGCAGCTGCCTCCTTAAACTATATAATGCTGCATGCAGGATGTATACACCTGAGACTTACTACTTCATCATAATGTTGAACTTTGGCCGACTTTCTCTGCTTGTATATGGAACAGAGGATTGTGGGCAGAACAGATAAAAAGCATCCATACTCCAAAAGTCATACGGAAGCAGTAAGATATCCTGATATTTTTGCCAAACAGCATTTGGCATAAATATTGGCATAATAAATCTTTTTCTGACATACTAAATTGTATTGTAATATGTGTAATATGTTGGACAAAAACTTTTCTTGACCTCCACATGCTACAGACTAATAGAGAAATTTTCCCTGTCAGTGAATATGTTATATTAAATTACTAAAGAAATCAAAGCAAAGAGCAGTCCATTGAGGCCATAGTAAGTTCTAATACCACCAAATAATTTGGAACATCTTACAGTAAGTTGATACAGACACCGGATACTTTATTTCTTCAATTTCAAAGATGTGTTTTATGAAACACAAACACAGTTTCTGAAATGGAAAATTCCTAATGGTCATCCAGGGTCTACTTAATGGTCTCTTATTGCTTACTACTTTTGTATTTATGAATGTAAGATTCTTTCTGAGTGCGGACTTTAGGAAACAAACAGGAGACAGAAAGACCAGTCAGTTGTGGCCAGAAGAAGCTCATGTCTGACTGCAGACTGCCCTTCTCTGCAGAGACGTTGATTACTATGGAGCATGCCCCAATAGATGTCATTAATCAAGTTAATGAAACACAATGTCAATAAGAACCCTAACAAGATTTCCTTTGCAAACCAATGGCCTGCCTGACATCAACATAAGAAACCCTGCTAATGGAGTAACTGCTACCCCTGTGTGATGAGGAGGAGCGTTAGCCACAGAGTTGGGTTGAATAAGCGCATGTGGAGAATGTAAAATGAAGGAGAAGAAAAGGGGAGCACAAACAACTCTGTATTGCTCCTGGGTGGTTTATTTGCAGATTCAGAGAATAGACAATTTTAGACTGGGTTGATGTTATTCCTAGTGAGCAAAAATAAAATATGAACTCAGCACAAGGGGAAAGAGCATACTTACGTTTTATTAACTGATTCTTGCTAAAAGGATCTTTTAGGTTAAGAGCAGTTCCTATTTAATTATTAACGTTGGTGAGATACTATATTTATGCTATTGATAACAAATCCCATGAAAATATGAAAACACCAACTGTGTGTTTGTCCATAAACATCCCTGTTATGTCACAGTATTTATGACTGGTTTTGTTTTGTTGGGGTTTTTTTTAATCTGCAGATTAATACATACAGTAATGTGCAAAAGTCTCGAATCACCCCTCATTTCTTTATATTTTGCTTCCAAGGAGCCAGACTTTCTTGAAATGTTTAAAGTGGTCTTGAGCAATACTTCTCCAGGCTTTCTGAAAGTCTTTCAAAGTTTTACTGTGGACACTGGCTGCTTTTTCAGTCATTTTCAGTTGTACCTTGTACCTGGCCATTTTCAGATGACTGTTTTTTGTGGAATGTTTCTTTAGAGGGCTAATGTTTCATTAGTTGAATCTACAAAAAGATAACACAGTTTGACAGGCATAAAATAATATTTTTGCGCAAGTAAGGTGATTCCCAAAGAGTTATTAGCCGAAAGCTTGGCATATCTCGGCATGGTGTGCAGTGGGTCCTTAAAAAATCTGTGCAAACTGGACAAGTGGACGACAAAAGAAGAAGTGGCAGGTCTAAAAACACTATCTACAGCAGATGAATAGTATCTGAAAGTCCTGTCTTTAAAAAAAAAAGGAAAAAAAATCTAGGAAAGACCTGACACAGGACCTGAGAGATGGATCTGGCCCTTAAGTTGATCCATCTGTTCACTGAAGCCTCATCAGAAATGGTCTCAGTGCAAGGGTGGCTGTCAAGAAGCCATTCTTACAGAAGGGAAACAGAGAGAAAAGGCTGAGGTATGCCAAATTACACAAGAACTGGACCAAAAGTCAGTGACAACAGGTTTTATGGAGTGATGAATCCAAATTTGAAACTTTTGGTTCAAATTGTTGTTAATATGTATGGAGGAGGTCAGGAGAGAGGTACAACACTGAGTGTCTACAGCCATCTGTAAAACACAGTGGAGGCTCTGTCATGGTTTTGGCTGCATTTCAGCCAGTGGTGTTGGGGATCTTGTCAAAATTGATGGAATTATGAACACAGAAAAGTTAGTTGCTAGTTTAATTTTGATCTGCCATACAATATGATCTGGAAGGTGTCTGATTGGCAACAGTTTCATTTTTCATCATGACAATGATCTCAAACACACTGCAAATGCAGTAAAAGCATACCTGGATAGAAAAATACACAGTGGAACACTATCAGTCATGGATTGTCCTCCCCAGAGCCCGGACCTCAACATTATTGAAGCAGTATGGGATCATCTTGACAGAGAATGGAACAAAAGGCAGCCAACATCCAAAGAAGAGGATTTTCCTTCAAGAAGCCTGGAGAACTATTCCTGAAGACTACTTAAAGAAATTACAAGAAAGCTGCCTAAGAGAGTTCAGGCTGTGTTGAAGAATAAAGGCAGTCATACCAAATATTGGCTTTCAGGTATCATTAGAATTTGCAAACTCTGTTTTTGCCTTATGTACTGTATTTCTATTTATGTTTGCACATGTTTCAATAAATCATTGCACACATTTACCATTTTCCTAGCAAAATTAAAAGAAATGAGGGGTGGCTCAAGACTTTTGCACAGTACTGTACTTGGTGCGTTAGTAAGTATTTTTGGCAATACGTTTTTGTATGGGAGCTAAGTTTAAAATAAAGCACAGTGCTTGGGTTCATCATAATGCAGGAATGTACCACTCATTGCAATGGTGTAACAACAATGGAGTTTTATGGCATAGGGAAATAAAGTAGATCATGCTTTGTTCTTAGTCCTTATATAAATATTTGATGCGCTCTTTGAAGAATATCATGAAAGCTGCAAGGTAAAGAAATTGGAAAGTATTGTAGACTGTGTAATAGGATTGGATAGAAACATGGCTCCACCCAGAACAACAGAGAGACTTTTGAACATCTGTATTCTAAATGGCTGCAGTCACCCAGGGACGAGATCACAGCACACACAGCGATGTCCCTATTTCTATCCATATGGCCTTTTAATCTCCAGTTCACACCCGTCTGTGGTGTGTCAGCCAGTTATGTCTTTATTTATTATTTGACATCACGCAAATGACCCCTCAGTGCCTCAGATATGTCCTGCTGCAATTTGTTTAAACAATTACTTGTCATTGCTTAATTGGGCAAAGCGAAAGGCTAAATAATCATCACTCATCTTCTCTAGATTTTCTCCCTCTATCTTTTCTCCCTCTCTGTTAAGGGCATAATGGTTACGTATTGCTCTTAATGCAGAGACACTGTAAAACCAATTTCCTTAACCAAGTATTGCTATTTGAACTTTGATCTTAAGTAATACCCTATAGAAACATGAGCTACACACTAATGTAGCTAATGTTTCTATTACTACAGGATTTCACGTGACAGCTTCCTGTATTGGAGCATTTACTTTATAATGTAAGGTAATGTAAATGTACATTAATACATATTTAAACAAAACAAAACCAAAAAAAAAAGAGAGAGAGAAAAACATGTTGCAGGTCTAACCAAAAGTGCAGAAAAAAAGCAACGGATTAGGGTATGGGGGAGGTTATGGGGGATGCTGGAGTTTATTTTAGCCTGAAGTACCCGGGGGATGCTGCACAAATTGGCCACAAAAGAGAGTGTTGTGTGAATTTGTACAGATAAGGTTAGTATATGAATAATTATATGGAAACCAAAAACAATAAAATGAGGATACTGACTAAAAGCGATGAAAGCCAAATTTGCTTCTAGTTGATAGTCTGCTAGGTTGTCAGAAAAATGGAGAATGACATTTAAGTGACATTCATTGGGTGTTCTGTTGCATCCAGCAACAGGAGATAATCAGTTTAGTGTACAAGAATGATAAAAACAAGAATATGAACTGAGTTTAACAAACTTTATCCTGATGCCTAATAGCTCTAACGGAAATGGATCATTCTAGATGAAGCTAGTTAAAAGTATGGATAAGGATAGATGTATAAATGATTTTATTTTTGAAACAGACTTAAATCTTTCCAAACTGCTGAGAAGGGAAAGGATTTCAATTACACCACATAAGACAATAATGTATATTAGACAGCTCATGCAACTAATCTGGATTATAATTCTGCAACTAATCCAGACAGCTCCTCTTCATGAGAACATATCAATATCACTTTTGTCAGGGGGATAATTTTTCTCAGCTCCCACTAAGCACTTTCTAATGGCTTCATATTATTGTCATTAGAATAGGCTTACATGTTGCATTATTCACTATTGTAACGATTTCATGACACCTTATGAGGCAACGTCATATCTTATATTACAAGTACTGTGGTTGTTGACTTAGTTACTATTTTAAAATGACAAAAAAAATACATACTCTACATATAGATACATATTCATTGAATAAACAGGAATTCATGATGTTTGATATGTCAGTCACAAATTTTGTCATAATTTTAAGTTTATTCAGTTTAGTAACATACAAAATAAAACAAGACAAAAAAAAACCAAGACAAATGCAAAATCTAAAGAGTGTAGGCTGAAGCTAAAGCTTATATAGCACCTACCCTCGTTAAGATTTGTGAATCAACACATTAATTAACAGAGCTCCTCCAAACCAGTAATGATGTTGCCAATAATGATGTTGTTGGTGTTACCAACAAAGTCCCACAAAGCCTTTTCTTCCATTCACTTCGAGGCGTTCCGGACCCCGGTCCACACGTGACCCAAATAAGCTATTATGAACACATCAACAATGCATAAATCAAACATCGACTTCGTTAGGTACATCTGAAAAATCAAGTGCAATCCAATACAACAGTTCATCAATAAACTGTAACATAAAAATTCTTTAAAATAATTCAAATCTTAAACTGTAATCTAAGATAATAATTTTTAGCTTTGTCACTGTCAGTGTGGTATTAATTTACCTAGACAGGTTTATTATTGAGGTAGTAGTTTGTATTAGTTATGTAACTGTACTGTATTAAACCGAGAGGTCATTTCTAAAGTCTGCTAATTGTTCAGTCCAGTTACAAAAGCAAGAGATGGAGAATATTAGCAACAGCACAGTAACATCACTAAGTGCAGTAATAAACATATATTGGAATTCTCACATTGATCGAAAACTGCCCATTAGAAGCTCATTACGATAGCATTGTAGTATGCAGTTGTACTGACTGCATCCTATAGATGAAACTGTAGAGAATTGTTTTCCTTAGGTTGGGTTATGGACGTCACTCACAAGAGGGGCCTAGCAGAGTTCACTTAAGCCTCACTTGAAGGAATGTAATGACTCAGCATCTGTCCAGAGACACCAAAGGCACAGAGCTCTTCTTTTCAAAGTTTAGGTAAAAGACCATGTCCAACATTAATATGCCATCTGTGACATTTGTAATGTCTTATTCAGAGAGTAAGGGATGGAGAGGAATGTACAACGCCAACAGGTTCTCCAACTAAATCATGTCGGCCATTTGTTGCTACTGTCTGACACAACCCATGCAAGCGCATTCCTGAAATGATCGCTCTTAAAGGTCAGAGAATTGCCACGTTAGAGGGTAGGTGGAGTGAAATCAGCATGGACACAGTTGACTGTTCATTGAGAGACTGGAGTTCAATTTATTTATTTAAAAATTTTTTTTCACTGACTTTTTCTTTAGTTTTTACCTGTGATTTGATTGTGGTCCAGCAAACTTGTTCGATGAGTTTAGGGACAAAAACTAGTTAGTTAAGACTAGAAAAAGAAGATGGTTTGGGTTAAAATTTTACCACATGATATATATTTTACAAACCTGTTTACTGTGTTTGAAAGGTCGAAGACTTATGCCTCACCTACAGGTGCTGACAGCAGCTGACATTCTGAAAGCACTTTTTCAAGGCTGCCAGAGGTCATTTCCTTAAAGCATAACTATTGGATGCTATAACAATACAAACAAATATATACTTTTTGTATCATAATGGCTTTGGGAATGGAGCATGGCTTTACTTGTGCATCGCTGTACTCTTCAGCTGACATGGGAGTCTCCTCAATGTTCTTCCAGCGCAAGCAAATCTGGTGTCACAAGATTTCCCCAAGAGTAACAGCCAGTGTATCTACATACACTAAACCCTACAGTCTTATGTCATTTGTGTTTGTGAGGTCAAGATTGCTTTCCTAATGTGCTGAGTTTTCTCTCACACTCACAAACATGCACATACCCAAACACAAAGATATAATACACTAATACATAATATATGCATGCATTGTCTGTACAACAAAGAGTTTTGGACATTTTTCAGTGAGCTCATGGAAAGAACAAGGCTGACACCAATGCAGTGCTTCTGTAGAAATACAAAAGTCTGATAGAGTAATTTGATGATTTCACACAAAACAGTGTTACTGCATCTGAAAATATTTGTGTAACAAATTAATTACATCACTTTTTATATACCAGATGGTCACGCCAACATTGTACCAGACAAAAATGGAGACAAATCCTGAGAATTTGTGTCCTGTCCACTGACTCCAAACTGGATTGTGTGTCCCAATCTCATATGTTTCCAGGAAACACATTTTTAATTCCTGGTGTTTCTCCCTATCTAGACTGCATTATTTCTGAGTGAGCTATGGTTGTTGTTAATTAATTCATCTGGTGCTCCTTGTAAAAAGAATTTGTTTTATGATTTTATCAGCCTACAGTGTCAAAAAGTCCAAGTAATTTATTTTTATTTTCTTTCGAAGTTATACCTGTGTTGTTTTTACACAGTTACTGGTTGGCACATCTGGCATCCGGATTACTAGACCCATGTAGCCAGTAGCACAGTAGAGCAGTGTCTTTAGATTAGTTTGATTTGAGAGTTATTGATCCCTTTGGGGAAATGTGCTCATTACAGCAGCAATAAAATTTAGCTTAGGGAGAGACAAGAATATTATAATTACACAAATCTAAAATAATCAGAAGTCAGTCAAGTTGCATCTAAGCACAGTTTTTGGGAAGGAAGTTAATTAATGAATGTTGTGTTTTTGCCAGTTGTGTCTATTGACAATGATGTATTGAGATCTCACTTAATAACAATGTAACAGAAATGGCTTTCATGACCTTAGTAATGACTAAATCATTATTTTATGTTTCTGTACCATATCTGTGTTTGATCAGACTTTGCTTCACAACTCTGTTGTAAACTTTCTTTACACAGCGTGGAGTCTTGTATGACGAAGTCCAAAAGGAGCACAAATACATCTGCCAGTACATCTTCCTTCAGAACTATTGTTCTTTTCAGGATTCCTCCTAATGAGCAGGTGGAAGATGATGTTGTTTAGTCAGCTTCTCATCTAACTTGACTCTTCATTTTAATAAACATCCTCACACAAAAACAGAAGCTTTAGATAAAAACCATGAGCCCATTCTGTTTATGTTACAGTGTTGTGTAATCTTTGGTCTAAACCAATGGGCTATTTTTTGTGATTGAATTATATGTAGAGGAAGGTGTGATTGTTGAAACATTTCTCATTGTTCGGTCTTGTTAGTTAAGCCTACAAGAGCATTATGAGGTCATCAGCTAAGATGCACTGTTTTACAAGACAAAGCAGTTTTCCAGAGAGCAAATGCAAGTGGTATTTTAATTAGGACACACTCCTCTTTTGATGTAGTTGTTCCTGTCAGAGCAGGGCAGCATACTATAGACTGTATATAAAAGATGTTTCCATCTTGATTTCACCCATTGGTTTGTGAAGCCCAGCTCTGAAGTGTCTGCATGCTCATACTTTAGTGACTTATCACGAGGTAGATTTGCCCTAAAGTATGCACTGTTTTATTGTCAATTTTTTTCTACATGGAACTATAATTTAGACAACAGGCTTTGTGTTGTATTACATTAGATGTGAAACTAGAGATTGAGAAGTGTTAGAAAATAAGTGTCTAGAAAAGCAGTAGAGATTTCCCTAAGACTTCTATACAATCAGACTTCTTTTTGCAACCAGAGGAGTAAATGAAGATAATGCACTTTTAAGGCAATACAGCATTGGCTTCACTTTTCAATCCCTAGAGCTGCCCCACAGTGCTTTGCATGAACCTTTTAACTGTCCACCCAAATTGATTCTGGAAGAATGGCCTTGCCAGTACAATCTAGCAAGTAAGCAAACTACTTATTCAGCTAGCCTATTAGTGAATGAGGTAACTAGCTAATAAGTGAATGAGTTTATGGGACAAAACTTTCAACACACTAAAATATTAACATTAAAAATGATTTTTGTTATTACTTGGTAGGTGTGGTTCATGACATACATTAGCTAAGTTGCCTACATCAAATCTTTATGCTACAGTCAGATAAAAATCTGAGTTTTTCATGAAGTCGGAGGCTGTGCCTGACGGTACACTCTGGCAGGATGAACTGATGTTAAGCAAGATGATATTGTTGCTGTAGTCTTTTTCTGGCTCCCTTGAGAGCTAGTTAGTGTTCTTGCTAACTTGCATAGTTGCAACATTCTTTTTAAATTGACAATGGTGTTGAAACATTGTGATGGCTGTGCAACTATTGCATTCAGAGCAAACTAGATGATGTCAAAATTTCTTTATTTACCATATCATTACAGTTCAGTTCTGTAATATACATTTACCAAAAAAGACACTGAATATAAAGGTGAACACTCCATTCTACTCACACTATGCCTTTGCCAAAAATAAGACAGTTGCACCTTTGCTCTCTGGAGTTTGAGATGACCTTTAAGAGCCATTAATTGAAATATGCTTGGAACAGATCTTTCTTTCATCTTTCATCCATCCCAAATACAGTACAAATTTATTAGACCACCACCTAATGTAAGGTTTATGCCACAGCTGCCCTAAATTAACAATATTAGTAATTACCAAAATCATTTTTTTATGTTTCTGTGTTTTATATTTCTTTAATCCAGTATGCACAAGCTCTTTAATCAAAATTATAATTTTAATGCTAAAATATCATTATTGTTGTTATCCATGAACTTTTGAAAAAAGCAGAAAAAAATAGTAAAGCACATTATAAATTTTTTTTTTATTAAGATGTCAAATTATAGTTATTTGCTTGCATTTCTGAACAGAAAATTTAGTTTAAGTGGTTGAATGTTATGCTTGATTAATGTCTGACTTCTCAGAGAAGTCCAGTGTCCTGGCTCAAATTTGGGTATAAAAATGTGAATTCAGTTTGAAATTCGTCATTCCTGTTCAAAATGGTAAACCATCGAGAACTCGAGAAATCGCAGAGACTGGTACTTACAAAATGCGTCAAGCAAGAGGCAGAAAACAAAAGCCGACTGAAGCAGATTTCAGGCACCAGATTTTAAGTACTAGAGACAGAAGGAAGACCACTGCTGATCTTCAGGCAGAGTTAAATGTTTCTAGATCAGAGTCTGAGAAGGTCTCCAGAATGACCATAAGCAGATGACTGAAGGAACAAGGCTTAAAGGGAAGAATAGCTGTTAAAAAGCAGTTATTGAGGCCTGCAAACATCCAGAAAGTGCTTCAGATTTGCCAGGGAGCACAAAATGGATGGATGGATGAGTCCAAGTTTGAACTCTTCAGTCAGCATTGTTATGTCCGCAGAAAAGCTGGAGAAAATTTTGATGCTAGACGCATTCCATTATGGTATGGGGTTCCATTTCAGGAAAAGCTGTGGGCAAATTAATGAAAATTGATGGTATCATGAACTGAAAGGTCTACCACAACATCTTGGGGCATCATGGAATCCCTTATGGACTGAAACTGATTGTGGGTTTATATACCAAAAAGACAATGACCCCAAGCATATTTCAAAGCTGTGCAGAGACTATTTGACCAAGAAAAAGGAATCTGGAGTACTGGAACTGATGGACTGGCCAAGTCAAAGTCTGGACTTTAATCCTATTGAACAGATTTGGGATTTAGTGGCTTCAAAGACAGGTTGCACAAAAGTTTCATCCAATGCAAGTCTCTGGGAACAGTTAAAAACTATTTGGAACTCAATAACAAAAGAGACTGTCAAAATGTACATAAAAACAATGCCAGCAACAATGCAAGCTGTCATCAAGGCCAAAGAAGGCCATACAAAATATTTAGTTTTTTTGGTTATTATATGTGAATATAGACTATTTAGTTGTTTCAGTCTGTTATTTGCCTAATAAATAATAAATATAATTTTTAGTTTAAAAACAAGTTTTGAAAAAATATTTGTGTTTTCTAATTTTTATGACAGTGGTCTAATAAATTTGTTAAGCACTGTCTATATCTCTGCTTTCTATTCATGCTTTTTGGCAGGGTGAATTTAAGTAATAATTGTGCTGCATATTTCAAATGGAACAAAGCCTAACGTTTTAGTTTCTCATTCCGTTGTTCAAAACAATCATTTGAATTATTTGTATTTAATGTTTAAAGACAGTGAAAAGCAGTGTTGCCCTGAGTAATTCATTCACATGTGTTAAGCTGCTAAGTGAGCGCTTTTGTCCTGTTTCTGTCAAAATTGTTTTAAATTATAGTGTTTACTACAATCTCAAAATTCCAACAATTTCTTGAAACTATATGCTTCTTCTGCTGGAGGATTAAAAGACATTTCATCTCTGCACAAGGACCTTGAAAGGTCAATTTTGAATAAATGAGAAAGGCATCCTTGTGTTAGTGTGTCAGGGGAACCACTGTCACAAGGGGGGATGAATAGAGGCTTTGGTACCTTAGGTGATGGGAAAACATTGGCATGAACCAACCACTGACTGTCAGGCACAAGCAATCTCCATACACAGTATGCTGAAATAACCTTGATGGTGGAAACCGAATTTGATTTAGCAAAAAGAAATAAGTGATGCTGTATTTTGAACAGGATTTCCATAAGGTAATAGGCTGCACAGTGAGACACAAATAGGATTCCAATTGTCCCATTAGCCCTGATGAAATCAGGAAAATGTCTGGGCAAGGCTAAACATCCAGAACTGATTGAAGGGAATGTCAGAGGAATTATATTTATTTCTGACCAGAAGCATTAGATTTTGTGACAACAGCTGAAAAGAGGCCTTGCATTAGTATATTCTGGGTATGGGTTTTCTCCAAATCATTTGTTTGAAAAACCATCATCTTTGAGGTTAAGTAGACAATATTGGGATTAATATCCCACATTAATATGTTTTTGTATGGTGAGCATTCTTGACCAACTGAGCATTTAGACATACTAATATGCCTTTGACTATACTCATTTTATTTCCCTGTCACCAGTTAGAACGAAAGTAACCTAGATTTAGAAAACACCTTCCACAGCTTCATAAAAATGCAACACTGCTCATAAGTCTCCAAGACAAACTGCAGGAGGTTGAGGTAATTCCATAAAAGCAAGTGTGAGAGGAGGCAGCCATTTCATTGGAGAGGAAAGAAACAAACAGCTTTTCATTTGTTTGTTGGCATCTTAAAGTTTAACACCATTCTGCTTTTTTTCTTCAAACTCACTTAAGAGGTATGGAAGTTTTCAACTTTCTCAGCAAAATTGGAATAATAGAAGACATTGGGTAGGAGTCAGGATTTTAAGTGTTATTGAAGACATTACACTGGAATCTTATTGAAGTTATGGTGGCTCTGTGAGAGGGTTCCTATTTTAATTCAGAATGAGGAATAAAGCAAGAGTGATTTAGCCTGGCAGGAGTCGGAGGATAAATTTTTGACATAATGTCACTTCGTCTCAGGGTGTGTCATTTCCATTAGAAATGACAAGGCAGTTAGCAGTTAGTTGAGAGAGGGAGAGGAAAAAGAAGGGAGAGATGTGTGGGTGAGAAAAAGCAGGATCAGATTTGAGGGGTGGAAAAAAGTGTTTGCAGAATGAGAGAGAAACAATTGTTTGATCAGTCAGCAGTGAGGGAGCTGCTGCAACTCTAGAAATTCATTACTCATTTGTTCTATTGTCAGTCTGATGAGGAAGTGATCAAAATAAAGCTGTTCAATCTTTACTGTTTGTTCAGAAACAAACAAGCACTATACTGTGATCAGAAGGCACAGTGCAACATTTCCCTCCAGGATTCTGTTTTGAGACATACCATAGTCTTCCTGGCTTCTTGTAAAATGCAGGTAAATCTGTTGCAGAGGACCAAGGTGGGATATTGCCTCATTTGTCAGGAAAACATTTATGAGTTTTAATCTCATACTTCCTTTTTTCCTGTTGTATTGATCCATTTTGTACCATCTGCAAGCTGAATGGATTGAGCTACCATGCAAACAGAAAATATGGTGTCCCAACATCAGCGGGGTGATCAATGGCAGAGACAGCCCGGGTCAACAGTTTCGATGCCTGTGTTTACTGAGGCAAAGTATTGAAAAAGAGACGGGCTGGTGGAGTAGAGGGTGCAAACTAGAATCAATACAACAGCTATCATCATTTGCAGGGTTTATTAATGGCTTTGCCCCTAGCTGGGAAAGAGAATAACACTCACTTGCATTTGGGCAACCGGCACTTCAGCGTTTATGCAGCTGGCTTCCTATCAATCATCACAGTGTAAGTTGCTCTCAGCAATGGTCTGGGTACCTCCACTCACCTCATCAAAACGCCCCTCTCAATCATGTAATGAATGGCATCAATTATGAGACCAAGCTGCCAAGATATACAAATGATTCACAATGGGTCAAAGTCTAAAGGCAGGCAAAAGTGACTGTGCAAGGCATAGTTTAATTTACTTTTTTCTTTACTGGCTGCAGCTTAGTAGACTTTTCTTGCATTTTAAAAGGTATGTCTTCCTGTTTGTGACTGACAAAAGCATCAGTCACACAGGATACAGCCATAAGGCAACGAGTGTTTCCACCAATAGGCACTTCCTATCCTGGTGGTAGTCAGGAAATTTCCCTTCGGTTAAAAGCTTTCCTGCTCAGAGTCTACAAAACGTGTCATCTCGTACATCAGACAGCAAAGAAAAACACATGGTGCTTTTCATGGCAGATGAATTGTTTCTACAGGATGCGGCAGCTCTAAAGAATAGGGAGTATATTCAGTCAAATATGCCAGTGTAAAGCAAATGAACAAATCAATTTTTCGTACTGTCAAATAAAACTGTTCAGTGCTGGTAATAGATGAATAAAAAAAAGGTCCACTATTTTAGAGTTCAGAGAAAAAAAAATATTAGAGGGATTTATTATTAATATAGAGGAAGAGATGCAATTTAAAATGCATTTAAACAGTGTAGTTAAATCTATAAGACACTGACTAAAAGCAGTGACATAAAGCTGTAACAGAATAATATAGGAATTTCAAAACAAAAGAATGGTGGAGAGAATATTGAACGTTATCCACTCTTCAGTCTCTTCACAGATTAGAGTGTGGTGCTTGCCTTAAGGTATGTTACCGTGTCCATGGGATTAGCCCACTTTAATGGAGCTCCCACTGCACTGACCCAGAGACTTGAAATTGTAGCCCTGCTTGACAAAGTCTTCTCCACAGGGCAACTAACCACATCTAGGATTACCATATTTGGACCCAAAGCTCTGAAGTGTGCTGACACGAATAGCCGAGCAGAGATCTAGGAGCAATCCCCCTGCTTCTTTCTTGTACAGACATCTTTTTGCTGCAGTGCAAGGCATTCCCTTGTCTGAGACTTCAGTAAATCTGCTGCACCTGCAGCAGAATAATGATGCAAGAATATATTTAGCAGTCCAAAAGAAGTCTTTAAAGGCATATTCATTTAGTGCACTAGCACTGTCACTCCAATCATTTGACAAGCCACACAAGACAACGACTTTAATTAAAGACAGCAGATAACATGATGAAATAAAATTGTGGGTCTTTGATTCACATATCTTTCGTAGTATAAGAACCTGCTTTCATTCAAATAATTTGGTATAACTGGAGTCATATGTTATTCATTTTATGTTTGGCCTGAATTTCTCCATCAAGTGTTCTTTTATTGTAAGACTGTGAGATGAACAATGTGAGCACTCGGCTGTGAATTCTCCACAGAATTCCTGACAAGGCTTGAAAGATAGAGCAGGCGTGAAATAGTCAGATCTCCATGTGTTTCATTGTGGAAGAGGAATAGCTGTCTCTGCATGCAAAGAAGGAATCTTTTTTTGTTTGTTTGTTTTTATAAACGGTAATTCCACTTATTTGTCACTTACTGTAAAGTTAAAGAGCATACAAACCAATTTGCAAATAGATAAATGGAAATGTTGTGGAGTGCAATAAAAGTATTAATTTTTTTTTTTAAATAAGGCTGGCACTTTATGTCCAGAGAACAATGCTGGCTTCATAAGTTAGTAAGTTTAACTAATATTCAGGAAGACACTACACATATTTAATTCCC
>VUQI01003924.1:35590-66915 GCA_015106735.1 Paratilapia polleni | reverse complement strand
GTATGTGGGTTGCGCCCATGAAGAACTTGCCAAATCTTCTCTGCCAATGCCGAACAGCTTATTCTGCTATTGACTCTTGTTTTGAGCTTCTGGTACCCCAATCTGACAGTCAGGTGCCTGATTAGCAGCACCTGTGAGCATGGACTCTGCTACAGCGGTCAGTTGGTGTCTGCTCCAAGCATGCCACGTTTGACTGATCTGGATAGGGCCCGTGCCATAGGGCAACTTCAAGCTGGTGACCAGGAGGAGGTGCCAGGTTGTTGTGGCTGTGTATAGTTCTTCCACATGCTACTGAGGCCCCTGTTTGTTAAGTGAATAAATTGTTGAATTGCCAATATGTCTTGTTTCTTCAGACGACACCAAACAAGAGTCAATAGCAGAATAAGCTGTTTGGCATTGGCAGAGAAGATTTGGCAAGTTCTTCATGGGCGCAACCCACATACTAAACTCTGCTGTTCAACCCACAAATGCATTTTCCTTAGAAATGTGGCACCATTTAAAGGGAAATAAACAGGTTTTCCAATGGTATGAGATTTATTGCCAAGAAGCATTGTTACAACAAAGAAATAATCAACCAAACACAAATATCCTTACTTTTTGTGCTATGCTTAGCATTGTAGTTCACTGCATCATTGCCACCCACCAGGCTGCAGTAGAGATGTTTGTTGTGTAGTAAAAGTCATCAGCAGACTAATATGGGGTCTTTAGATTACTGCAGAAATGGTTTGAAGAAACTTTTTTGTTCCTTGAAAAAGTTCCTGGGAAACCAGAGACTGTATATAAAAGATGGATGTAGCTACTGTAATTGGATCCATTGGTTTGGAAAGGTCTGTTTCAAGTTTTTCATCTAACACAGTGGTTCTCAAACTCTTTTCTGGCATGCCCCGATCCAGAAGCTGAAAAAAGTTCATGCCACACGCTGTACTTTTTTTTTTTAATCAGTCATGAACAATAAAAAAGGATTGACAGATTGAGTTTTACTTTAAGGTCTGCTCAATAGCATCAACAAACTCTTCTTTCTTTATATTTATTCAAGTTAGTTTTACTATATATTTTTCACCCGGTTGTCTGCGCCCTACCTGCAGTGGCTCTGTGCCCCTTGAGTTGGGCACTCTCTACTACAGGCAGAGAGTTTCAAACAACCAAGCATCTTCGAATTACTATAATGCAACACAGTACACAGTGTCTTCTGTTTTTTTTTACCTACTCTGAAAACACTCAAATGAGTCATTTGAGTAACTATTTCAAACTCAAAAAAGCTCCTCTGCAGCCCCAGAAGACATTATACAACAGTTTTTACAGGTTGTGCTGCTCAAAAATTGATTTTGATATTTGAAATTGGTCAAGTGCTCCTTTAAAATATGAACATAGAATCACACGAGCCCATCCAAAAACTCACAGCTACTAGCATTTGTGTGATAAACCCCCAACCATACAATTTTGTAGTCTTCTCAGGTAGCTGTGTGGGCTAAATGCACACGAGCTGCATTCACAGTGAAGTCCTATTATAAAAGAAATTTGGAAATCAAGAGAATGCTGCCTGTGTGCTTCCTCCTGTCTGCAGAAAGTCAAACCCAGAGAGAATAGTCTGACCAGAGAAGACCCACCAGTGAGGGAACCTATTGATTTTTTTCCCCCATGTTCTCTCGGCCAGGGTTGTTTGTTTCTTTTTGCCCATTGCCCCTGTTTTATTTACAGGCAGGTGGATCAATATAGACACTTCCTCACTCGCCTGTTTTCAGCTTTATGAAAACATATCTTTCAGTCTTTTAAGCACACTGGTAGATCTACATCATTTTTCCGGTAGTTCAAAAAATTTCATTTCAATTGACTGACAAGTGCAATTGTATAAGAAGGT
The DNA here is from genome assembly GCA_015106735.1 of Paratilapia polleni. Lineage (NCBI taxonomy): Eukaryota > Metazoa > Chordata > Actinopteri > Cichliformes > Cichlidae > Paratilapia > Paratilapia polleni. The sequence continues at coordinate 65,057 of VUQI01003924.1, read as the reverse complement.
GGTTTAAAGAATAAAAAGAAGTGCTGCAGCACTGAAATGAACTCTGTATATATATTTGTTTAGCTCTCTTCTGAACTGTCATGAATTGGAAAAAAAACAGCTTGTGTATAACAACCTTTGCAGCTGCCAGCTCTTAAGAAAAACTAGCAAAAGTGCCATGATTTTTTATTTTTTTTTAAATTTCAGAGAGTCTTAACAATTAGAAAACCTTCCAGAAAAAAATGACCGAGATCATTATTACTCTCTGACTACGGTATTAATGGCAGTGATGCAGTGGAAAAATCTTGCTTCCTTCTAAAGCAACAAGCAAACAATCAAGAGGGTCTAAAAGTAGACTCACCAAACAGCATTAGTTGTTGAATCAACATCATACTCCAAAATATGGCTACAGATACTGTAAATTGTGTGCAGAGGTTCGGGTTGATGAATAGGTCAACAAAATATAGGTTTTCAGCTGACAAGCAACATCATTGTAATCGACGCGTCCTCAACCCAAGGCGTCAAATTCTGCTGTTTTGTCTGAAGCTGCTGTCGTCAGACATTTACGCACAAGGTGCCCTTTGGCATGACTGCCTTGCCACACTGGCTGTGGCAGCTTTGAATGCTGAGTGGGTAACGGTTCTGTTAGAAAGAGCAACAAAGTCAGCATAACGAGGCAAGAAAGGTTGGTGTGGTATAAATTACATATTTGTGTCACGCTGGTTTGTGTTTTTCATTTTGTTCGCTTTGTTTTCAATCTCTGTTTGATTTTAAGGAATCAAACCATTTGGTTATGTTTAGGTAAAGATCACTTTTTAAAAAAATTTTTTTATTTATTTATTTTTTAAAATACAATCCTCTGCACGTTGTAAAAATTAAACTGTACACTGTGCACAACAATATGACGCCAAGGGTCCTGAACAAGCATCCATATGTGACGAGTTGGGATTGCCAACGCAGGTCTCACTATCCGCTTGTTAAGTCTGACGTCGTTTCCAATTGAAAAGGCTCCATCGGTTTCCCAAAATCAAACACTGATACTCCATGGTCCAAATTCTTTCAGCTCCAATAAAATAAGGAGTGTGGCTGTTCTCCCAGGTGTTGCAATAAAGTTTAACATCCAGCCATCCCATGAAAAAGAGGATTTACAAGTTTAGTGGAGTTAGAAGTTAGCAGGAAGTTAGCTAGCTAGTTTCCATCTAAAGATGATATACCATGTTCTGACTGAAGTATTTCTAAAAACCTAAAACTTAAAGCTCTGCTATAACTTTGCAAATAAAGACGGAAAACTAAACAGCAGTGAGGTTTGGAGGATTAATGAAGTTGGGTTAGTTGACATATAATCAGGTGGCTAGCTACAAAGCTATGGTTAGGCTAACATAAACACATTAGCACAGGGAAGATGTAGGATGAGGGTTACATTTTTTGTCAATAAAAGCTTCCCCAATGGGAAGAGACAAACGCCATCACATGGCAGGAAGAAGATGCTGAAAACAGACCAAACTCAGCTAAGAGAGCATCTGAGATGATCCCATCGACAACATGAGGTTAGTCATTATTATGTTGCTATGTGGTTTAAAATACTCACTATGAAGAAGTCGTGATCTTAAGCTTCAAAATGAACACCAAAATCTTACTTGGCTCGAGAGTGATTCTTTTATGAAACGTTCAAATATTTGGTGTCCGGGACACCGTGAGCCCATGGGCCATAGTATAGACTGTGAGTTTTTAAAAACTCAGCTTAAAGATGTGCTGCACATGAACAGTGCCAATAAAAAGCCAGCGAGACGGAGAAGGACCACCGATTAGTTTTTAGGGGCTTTTTTTTCTATTAAATAAAACAACATACAAAGCATTACAACATGTTAAAAAGACAACAGGCTCAATGAACGCAGTAGGAGCTTGGACTCTGAAAGGGGTTTGATACGTCATCACTTAACAAGTGGATTGCTACAGCTGGTGTTTCACAGGACCGACGTAAAAGGATAGCACATTTCTTTGTGATGCTAGTGGCTTCTTACAAAATGGCAGTATTTAATGCACTGCATGTGATAACCAGCTGTAACAACCAGCTGGTTATTAGAAGGGAAATAGAAGTTGTTTGATGAATGATGATTTCTTGCAGATGTGATGGCAAAATTAGTAGTAGAGTACAGGATGTACAGTATGTACTCTTTGTAATGCCTGGCCTTTACTTAAACAAGTTGAACAACCCAACCTATATCTTAGGTCTGTGAAGTCCTGGGAGAAATGTCATTTGTATTTCTGGCTCTCCTCTCCCACCTCCTGTTGACTGGCAGGCTGTTCCTGCCCTGATGCACAATGCTTACACACTCATTTTGGTGCAGAGGGTGCTACACATTGAATTAAAAGAGTTCTGATTGATAAGGTAGTTGAAAGCAAATCTGCTCCCACTAATTGTCTTTCAAATGCCCTCATTAATCAAAGTGGAGCTAGCGTGGTGACGGGCGGTCCTGTCAGCCGCTCTGCTACAGGCTCTCCTCTGGCCGCTCACCTCCCAGCATGATGCCTGCTTCCCCTCTGTCAGGCGCCACTGTCCGAGGACTACAGGAGCACAGGCCATCCGTCCGTCCGCTGCACACCTGCCTTCTGCCAGACAGGATCTGACCGCCCCCTGCCACTAGGACAGCCCCAGAGACCAATTTAGCAGCCACTTAATGATTCATGACTTCAAGTGGTGGAAATGAGGGCAGCATATGATAACAGGAATAAACACATTTAATTAGCTCCTCATATACATTATTTATTTATTTACCTGCACTCTGATTAATTTATATATTTTGTGTTGCAGGGATTTTTGGTATTCACAGCATCTGGCAGACAGCCTTTGTTGTGTGGTTGAGAGAGTGCCTTCTCCTACTCATCTTTGTGTGGATGTGTGTGCGCACGAGTGGGTTGGGGGTTAGCAGAGTACCTCCTCCTTATCGGGTACCTCCTCTTTATCAGGGGACCTTTTGGTTGGGTGGGGTATCAGCAGGGATTTGGCAAGCCCCCCACAATGAAATGAAACGAAATATTAGACTTTAAAATATACAGTTCCCCATGCTCTAAGTAGCCTTGTTTGTGGATTTCCTGACAGGTAGTTACTCCCCCAGTTTGCTTTGAGCATAGGGCATACATTTTCATGGAGGCACTAATCAAAGCAGTGCTGTGGCAAACAGCACAGCCACAGTAGGCCCAATCAAAGCCGCGTACCTGGCACTCTTCCATAAGGTGCTGGGAACGCTGATGACAACTCTTACCCTAGCATCTGCCATCGCATCCATCACAGGTTGACTTCTTTCAGTCTCGCTCTCACTCATAGACTCATGAGCACAGACTGCTCTATGAGCTCTCACTCAACAGTCTGAACTTGTTTGTGAACATGTTTCCAGAGAAAGTTATATCATGCGGTTTAAAGCACTAAATGAGACTGTCAAAATTGCTAAGCAAAATTATAGTGAGGTGTCAGATTTATGTGTCAAATACTCAGTAATTGTCATTTCTCCTAGAATCTCTCAGATTTGTGCTAAGACTGTTCTAAGAGGTAGCAGGAGGAGGAAGTGCACATAACCAAAGAGAGAAAAGGCTTTAGACACTGTCACTGATATCCTCTTAATTAGCTGTTGTTGCAAAAATAAACTATAATTGCACGCATGGCAGCAAATTAAAATGTCTTGTGTAAAACAAGCTCAGAAACACAATGTGGGAGTGACCTCGAGTATTGTCTCCCTAAGGCCTGCTTTATTTGTCACTTTTGTGAAAGGAAATCACTGAGAGGAGAGAGAGATGAGGGAGGTGAGAGGGTCCTGCGTCCAAAGTAGCAGACATAGGGATTCCCACTGCCCGCTCTCCTCCTCTTCTCTTTTTTTTCCGTCTCTATGTCCGCCCTCTAATCCCTGGCCGTTGAAGACCTCCAGACGTCCTCCTCACATAATGACACAGCTATCAAACCCAATTGCTGTGGCTCAGACCCAAGGCAGTGCATTAAACCCCTTAGAGTCTGATTGCTTCTCCAGAGTCAAGTGGTTGCGTCCTCCCTGTCATTTCCCTGGCCACTGCCATCACTGTGCTGCCTGCTTAGAGCTGCTGAGACTAGAGCCCTCACACAGGCCTGGCTGACCCACTTACTCATTCACACTGACCCCATAAATGCAATGAGACAAGGGCCTGCACAAAAACACACAGAAGTTCTGATTGCATAATAGGCTGCCAGGATTATTTTTAAGATTAATACTTTTTTTGGAGATCTTCAGCAATGCGAAATGATCTGCAATGTTTTAATATTTTCTTATGCGATAAAGCAAAAAAAGTTCAAATTATATTGATTTTATTTTTTATTTTATTTTATTTTATTTTATTTTATTTAACTTTTTTGCTTTGTTGACTGAAGGATTAGTGTAATAGATTGAATCTCACACACTCTCAGTAAAGATGTAACATGTACCAGTAAAGGTGCAGACTTACATGAAGTAGTAAAAGTAATAAACATAAATAATACTGTTATCAGTTGCTGTCATTTAAATAAAAATACTCCTAATAGTTGCGCATGTTGCCTTGGTTTTATTTAGTGATACTGAAAAGAGTTACCCCCCTGAAAACTCAAATGTAATTTTTTATTTCACAGTTATGCTCGGTAATTCCAAGCAGTCTTTTGAAGAGAGTATTTAACTTACTTTCATATAAACAACAATAAAAAAACTGTTTTCATGACTTAAAAAGCCCTAGAATAACAGATGTGATAATGTTTAAAGTGTTTGATTGCCAGTAAGAATATGAGGCTTAAGAACTTTGAATTTAGTACTTCAACTTACTTTTCAGTTTAACATTTTGAGAGTTTCTCTAATTGTTTTTCCAGATTTTGCACTAGCTTCCATATCGGACATTAAGAGATTAGTACAGTGTTATGATGATGAGATTAGCTCTGATAATGAAGCATTGTGTGCATTTTTTAACTACTGAAGAAGCACAAAAATAACATAAAAATACAATGCAAATAAGAAGTTATTATGCTTAAAAATAGCATGTATCCACTAACAATAAAATGATTTGTCCACTGCAAGAATGTCCATTATAGTCTATAATAAACTTTAGAAACAATCTGTCACTGCAGTGAGATACAATATATGGACAAGCGTACTGGGCCAGCTACACATTACAGCTACAGGAGCTGCTCGGCCATGGAAACCCATGCTGTGAAGCTCCTGGTGCACAGTTTTTATGCTGATGTTAATGCCAGAGGAGGTTTGGAACTCTGCAGTTACTGATTCAGCAGAGCGCTGGTGACTTTTACACACCCTGCACCCCAGCACTCTACCACTGTAACTTTATGTAGTCTGCCACTTTGTGGCTGAGTTGCTGTGGTTCCTAAATGCTTCCACTTTGCAACAATACCACTTACAATATCGAGGAGGGAAGAAATTCCACAAACTGACTTGTTGCAGCGGTGGCATCCTATCAAAATACCATACTTGACTTCAGTGAGCTCTTTAGATTGAACCATTCTTTCACAAATGTTTGTGAAGACACATTGCATGGCTAGGTGTTTGATTTTATACACCTGCTGTAGCTCAATGCGTCTGTCCATATGGTGTATGTTAACTTCACCCCAGGTTAAAATCATTTAAGAGGCCCTTTTCCTAATTCTAGTACTGTAATCACCCTCTTTTCTTGTTACACATTGTTACACAGTGATTGTTGATATATACTTCCATAAAATGCTTGATTTAAGCAGATTTGTGTTTGAAACATGCAGACATATTCTAACTGCAGTAGAAATAATCTTTGATTTTACATGAACAATTTTAGGAGTCAGTCATAGACAAAAATTGCTCAATAACATGCACTGTAAATGGTGCAGAGAATCTTGGTGAAATTCATGCCAACATAAAACTAAAATGTCAGATGCATTGTTAACAGAGAACAAACGTCACACATTAAAAAAAGCTGATTTATGAAACAGTCAAGAGATTTCAGACTTCATGACAGAACAATTACTGGCTCAGGTTTTCAGCAAAAGAATGACTTTTTTAACAGTGGAAATCTGATCATAAAATAGACAAACTTGTTTTTTTTTGGTTGTTTTTTTTTTACAGAATTACAGAAAGGTGTTGGCCTGTATTTCAAAACAACATGTTTTTCATGTTATGCATGATTAAGTGCTCAGTGCTATGGACCTACACTACACACAATAATGATTCCGTGAGGGTGCCGTCACCAAACATTGCTGTAGGGATATTCGTACAGTGCAAATGGCAACATGTCGTCCATGTTGCCTGCACACCCCGTTGCACTGGAGGGAAAAAAAATAATGGGAATGAAAGAGCAAATATCTGTAAGTATTTGTTTGTCAGTGTGTGTGTGTGTTCCTGTAAGAAGGTATGTACATGTGCCTGAGCACTGTGTGTGTGCGTGTCCCTGTGCTGGTGCGTAAGATGGAGTGCAGTGTCGGAGTTTGGGCAGAAGGTGAATAACTACAGTGCTTACAGTGTAATCATGGTTCCTGTCAGCCCTGCTGCAGGAGAGGAGGGGGCGACCAGCAGACTGAGCTCCTCGGTGATGAAGTACAGTCACCGAGGAGCGCTCTACACCTGGATATTTATTAACACAGGCCTGACAGTAATGAGGCCTGAACAGGTGGGCTGGGACACACATATCAGAGTGAGGAGCATCCGCCAGGAGGCAGTGGGGGTGATGGTGAAGACGAGTGGGAGAAGTTCGCCCTGCAGAAACACAGCACTATCCAGAGCTGAGGTTGCACACCCACTCGTACCAGCAGTACATACACATCTGACTAAAAAAACAACAGAAAACAACAACTAAATGATTGGTTTTCTTATGCTCCTCCAACACTGTGCATGTTACACTTGTGGAAAACTGTGTATTTTGTTTGAATTTAATAAACTGCCACTGATTTGAGATTGAGGAAACATGGTAGACCGGTCAGTTGGTGTAGACATTGCTTTTTTTTGTGACCCCTTTTTCTGTTTTAGCAAACATAGAAATAACTGAAGACAAATTGCAAATAAAAAAGAAATGTGAAAACAGTGAAAGGTATAATTTGCAGGCCAGCAGCAGTCTGTGAATATCTGGAACAATCTTACTTGGTTTACCCTTTAATTTGACAGGAACACACTACTGTTCCAATTTTGTTATTTACAGAAAACATCACTTTATTTAAAAAAAAAAAAATCACAGCAGAGCGACCCTGTTGACTTCTTATAAGATTAATGATACTTTCAAATGATTTGCATTTCAGAAGAACAAATCAAAGGATGGATAGAAACTCAAAGTGCTATGAATAAAAGACCTGAATTCTCCCCAAAGCACTCTTGGATACAATCCAGAGGTTGACATTAAGAGAATGCTGTATGAGGAAATATAAGTAGTTCTCTATCCAAGGAGGGTGGACTTCAGCAGCAGAGATGGTAAGACTGGGAAAACTAGACAAATCACCAGTAGTGAGGGACATATTCCAGACCTCATTAGGGTTAAGGACAGAGTCATAGTTAGGTTAAGGGTAAGAGAGTAAGTAAAGTGTAGAAAGAGCATGCAGTGATTACAGCTGGGTGATCCTGTGTGTTTGTGTTCACCTTGTGCTGGCTTTCTGTACTCTGGTTGTCTTATTAAGACCCTGAGTGAGGCTAATCAGTGCTGTCATCTGATGCTGAACAGATGCGCTGAACAAAGAAGAGGAGGAGACCACTGCAGGCCCAAGGTGCATCTGCGGGGGAGGAGAGAAAGCTCTGCTGCCTGAGCTGATGCTAGCTGATGGCACTCCCTGTCAAGTAATGCTCTCAGAGACTAATAGGTGGAGAAAAGGTAGAGGGGGACTACGTCCAACATTTTATGTCAAATCCACCTTAATAATTCGTCATTGCCAGCTGTGACTGACACAAACTGTAGGTAAGACGGCTTCTTGTGCACACCCAAAATGGCACATGGGGAAATTCACTTAACTAACGTAGTCGACTCTGGATCCAGTCTGCAGCACTGTATGTAATTTGAATTTCTGGTATGTGAATAAAGAGAGAAAGTTGTGCCTTTCAGAAGGGAACATTTGAAAATGATTAGGCAAAAAGGGCTGGATGACGGTGCCACATGGACCCTCCCTTATTCTGTGTTGCTAAATCTCGCTTTTACTATTACTTTTGTCTCTTACTTCCAGTCCTCCTGCTTCATGTGTCTCTCTTTCAAACAGTATCCCCTCTCTGTGCCAGCCATGGTCAGAGAATAGGGAACTCAGTTAGGACTGCAGATAGACTTTAAAACCAGAGCAGTGACAATTAACTCTCCAGCCTCCCTGCTGAGTCTGCTGGGAGCTTGGACTCATTTCCTATGCAGACACTCCTAACAGATGACCTTGGTCTTATCAGGACAGGTCTAGATCTTGCCAAAAGTTGGAGGACACGATATTACTATTAAACCAAAAGAAACAAAAGAGACAAATGTCATTGTTCATCTGTTACTGTGTTCAATTTTAGCTTTGGTGAACCACACTGAATTTTGGCTGTGAGCCACAGGCCATTGATCTCTGCCATCTAATCAGCTACAACAACTTTTAGATAAGTCTAATTCAAAAATGTGTGATACCATAGCGTTTGGTTAATCTACATAGATGTGTATCTAAGATTGACCTAAGCCTCTTCTGGATGTGCATGGTCTGGAAGAAAATCCACTACAAGTTTAATTGGAAAGGCACGCACTCTGCACAGATTCAAATGAATTCCATACATGTCCTGCTTTACACATCAGTAACAAAAGGCTTCCCCTGTGCAGCGGATTCCATTTTTAGGCCTCCAGTCAAACAAGTCACATAAGCATACAATAGGGCTTTATTAGCCTATCCCCCACACTGCCTTGCAAGGAAGACAGATCTCCAATCTGTAGAGAACAAGCAGTTCCCTTTAAAGATCCTGTTTCTGGGACTAATCTGGTAAACTCCCATAAATGCTCCTCAGCACCCCAGATGGAAGGAATTAGCAGCACCAGAAAGTGCAGAGAGGCCTTTAAGCCCATGATATACCTCCGAGATTAATTAACTTCTAAATTTAGATATTATTATAGAAACTAAGGATGCTACACAACCATGTCTTCAACTCCATTAGACAGTTTTGTGCCGTGGACCAGGCGGAGAGCCGAGGTGCTTAGCAAGGCACTGTCTTCCATAATGTATGTTGGCCTCATCCGTACTCTGACAGCACTTAAGAAGCCCACAGCCATTTGAGTGACAAAGATCTCATCTATTTTTCATTTTTGACTCTAACTGTGTGAGGGAAGATCTTATGTGCCATAGAGTATGCGTATGTGTGTGTGTGTGTAAATGAGTGTCCGTGTGTGCAGGGACAATTAGAAATATGTTGTTGGACAACAGCCTTGGATTTACTCACAAATTATCTCAACTCTGGAGCAAGCTGCGAGCGTCTGTGTGTGTGAGTCACAGTTTTTAATGAGTTCTTTTCATGCAGTCCTCCGCTGCTTCACTCGCTGGCGCTGCAGATTCACTATTCTGCTCTTACAAATCTCTGTGTTCGAGTATATGTGCAGGGATAAAGCCTCCAACTGAAGCATGATGAGGGGTATATAATGAGAAAGGTACTATACCTTTAAGAGGAAGAAAACAGGCAATCTCCCACCAGTAAGAAATCTGTATCAAATTGTTTTGTGGAAATGACCCAGAGTGGACAGCTCAGACCTCCATCTCTGTCTGTGTCAGTAAGTTTAGATTCTCCCAGTCATCCCTTCTGCTCTTTCTGAAGTGAATTTTACTTGATGTGGTTTTAAATATATTAATACAACTACTTCAGTACATGATCAATTAACCAGATAACATAAGGTCTATGATATGCTCTATAATGAATTAATGTGAAAAAGATTAAACATTTTTAAAAGCACTTTGCCCGATTGTAAGATGTTGGTCAAAGTTGTTTCATCACATAGAAGCTAGATTTCAGATTTGAATTTCTTGCATGCCATTTTATGTAAAGAATCTTTTGACAGCGCTTCTCCACATGATGAGTTTCAGTCTTACAAAGAGGCAGGGCTAAGATAATCCATTAACATAGCATTAGCCCAAACTTTTAAGCTTCTTCAGACAAGTCATCTCCAGTATTTGGCAGCATCTGAGGTGGGCAGCTGATTATTGCACATTAAGTGCTTTTAGACACATGAGCAGAATATGTGGTGAGAGATGCATTAGGAGACAGACTGTCAAAGACATGTGCTCTCCCATGGATGCCCCTTGTATTGATTTCTATAGCCTTTTAATTTAAGGGCACTTTCACTTAAGGCTGGAACAAATGTGAGAAAAGGCTGGCTGCATATTCAGCGGTTAATGCTACAATCGTGTTCAATTAAATATGCATGAGTCCACACATTTAAAGATAGGTCCCTTAAATTGGCTTGTGTTTGGTTGTTATTAAATAATTAGGATTGGCAAAGAAAAAAAAAATACACGGCACAATGTGAAAATTGTTTCTGATGATTAGCAAGCATGAAAAGTCATGGATCAGTTTGTCAGAGAGCGTGAACAAGACAGAGCGGGGACGATTAATCCCTCAGAGGCTCCTACTGACAGACCAAGTAGAAAAGGCTCGTTCCTGGCTGCATGACCTTGCGGAACAGCCTTGAAAAGCACAGGTGAGCACTCTGCTGCTTGATAACTTTCCCTTGGCTGCATGTGCTAAGTGAAATTGCTGTTTTCAGCTGTGGAGATGTTAGGCTGCAAGTTGATGGCATGCAGAGAGAAAAGAGGGCGGAGTACAAGGTAACTCTGTTGAGCAGGCTGAGGGCACCCGGTGTCAAGCTCATTAACCTCGGTAAAAGAAATGTTACAATGAAACAGACGATATGCACAGTACCAGGTCACATCCTGAAGTGCTGCTCCTTGTAAAGCCTGAACTCTAACCAACTGACACAGCACCATCGGCATTTCATATATTAAAGACCTTTTTCCTCTGAAGTGGTCGGATAGTTTTTGTGAGCGGAATGGGGAATTGTGTATGATACTGTAAGTAGATTTAAATATGCAAATGCAGAGGTGGCTCAAGCTGCGCTGATGTGAGGGATGAGCTCGCTGTGTGTCTTATGATGGAAGTCATTATACTGCTACTAGGGCTTCTCAGCATATCTTCATTTATAACGCTTTTCATTCGATCTTGTACAGTCCTGACCTGTTTAAACAAAGCCTTCGTCCCTGGCAGACGCAATCAGAGTGATGAGTAAACACATACACTATGTCTATCTTGCCTATTAATCTGGGCACCCAGCTGTGAGCAGGGCTTTGCTGCCCTATCTCCTCTGGTCCACACAGTAGCCTGTTGGTATTGCTGGCCATGTTTAGATTTCATCAAGAGCTGAGGATTGTTTCAGTGCAACCGGGATCAGTGCACACTGGTGAATATATTGTGTGAAAATCTTGAACATGCCTGTTGGCATGACAGCATCTCTTCTATATTTTGTGGATCTTTAACTTAAATTTAATTCAGTTACCTACACTGTGGGATTGTTGGTCTTTAGCTATGATCTCAACAATAAACATAATTAAGTGCACATTTTTGATAACTGGCAATCATAACTTTAGGTAGCAGGGCTGTTGTATTGGTTTGTATTAGATCATACTGATATACCCATAGACAGTATAAAAGATGAACATAGCACCCGGGTCTGAAAAGTGAAGTCAACACGCAAGTGCCTTAAACCTGCATTCTTTTTACTGGCCACCAGGGGGCAATACCTGTGGTTGCAAAACAGCTTCCAGCCCTACTAAGTTTTTGCAGTCACATGACTGCTAATTATATGATATTAGCTTGTCTGCCATTTTGGACATGTGATGCTGTAAGGTCATATTAATAAGGTCCCAGTGACACAGGCAGTCTCGCAACCACCGGTCATGAGGATTGACAGGATGGTGAGTAGTTACTGGAGGCCGATGGCACGCGCTGAGAAATCGGTTGCTAAAGCCCCAGTCACACAGGCCTAGAGACCGGTCAGTGACCCCCTAGCAACCTAGGGAAAAATATGTATTCCATGACCACTTGGCGAAAAACTTCTTGCGATTGCTTTGGTCACTAGCAGATTGCCGCGGTTACCAGTAGTTTGCATGGAAGACCTGGACTTGTCTGCAAACACTCGCCAACTGCTCTCAGAGTGGTAGTGAAGCTGTGAAAAGTGCGACATAAACGGTAAATGGAGACCGTTTGCCTTCAAAATAAAAGTTGCGCCTTTTCAAACGTGTTGGCTGCAGCGCCCAGGCGCAACTTTTACTCTGAAGGTGAGCATTCTTCATTTCCTGGTGACCGTGGCAATCTGCTAGCGACCAAAACAATGTCAAGGAGGCCTTTGGTGCAGCACCCTCTTTCACCTGTCGACAGCCACCAACTGCCAGAAACCACTTGCCAATCAGTCAGGGAATACACATTTTTCCATTGCAACCGGTGGTTGTATCATGTCCAATATGGTGGACAACTCTCGAGCACATGATCTCATGTGAGAAACCTCTATAGACGTCTATGGACAAACTGTCCTGTGCCCTAACCTCTGTAAACATTCCTGAGGAGTTTATGGGCTCAGTCACTAGTTTCAGGGCATGCTGAATAAACCATTAAGTCATTTTTCTAAACTTTGGTAATTTTCAGTGTCAGAAAGGAGGATTATCTAGAATATGCTCATTGGCTAACAATTTGTGATTGACAAATTGTTACCCTACGGTTTTACAGTCAGATCTGCCCCTCTCTCATCTCTCATCAGGTTTCAAAACACCAAGATGACACCTTTAAAAACGCTCAGCTTGACTGCTTGGGGGCCAGCATTGTTAACATTTTGTTAACATTATTAGCCACCATCATACACAACTGTTATTGATAAATGTTATGTTAATTTCATATACATACTTAGGTAATAAATGTTAAAATGTCTTGCCATACTTTCAGCTCCCTACTCTGTTGTACCATTACAATAACTGTGTTGCATGTTTATGTGTTGCTGCATTAGTTTAAACAGTCTGGTCATTCATACATATGAAAGAGGTGATGCTAGCTCCTCACATAATGCAGAACCAGTACAACAGAAAGTGTTACTGAATAAGCAGTATTCATTAGGGGGAAAAAAAGGTGCATAGGCTAACTCGCTTTCTCTATCTCGGTGGAAACTAGTCTTCTTAAAAAAGCTTAAAAGTGCTGGTTACCAAAACTATGTGGACTTGGAGGAGGAGAATGTTTGTAGGATATAAAAAGTCAGAAACAAGCAGCTAATGCTAGCACTTCAACACCAGTCTAGCACTGCTGTGTTAGACAAGGAGGGTTTGCACAAATCTGTGTTTTATCTGTGTTTGTAAAATGGAAAGAACCTGAGTAGTTGCAGCATCATCGTAGCATACAAAATTTCACTTAATAGAAGTGGATGCAGATTGTGAAGATATCTGTGAATGCCCCAGACATAATAAACAAACAAACAAACAAACAAAAGCACATTTCCTCAGAGCAGAACTGTCTGTCCACATCTTGAGCATGTACACCTGTCACATGCAGGTAATCTACTATGGACTGGTACTTCATGGATTGTAATTTCAACAAACTACAGCACAATTTCAGCCAGACCAAACCACTCTAGGGGGCATCACAATGCTATGTAATGGCAGGGCTAGGGGAGGCGAGAAGTGCCAGTGAAAAGCTGTCGAAATTTAAGCTGCGGTATCTCTCAAAGCTTAATGCATTTCGTCCCAAACCAAAGTTCAAAATTTGGTGTAAAAAAAATGTGCTAATTTACCGTGGATATTTTATTGTTTAGTAGCGAACTTACAATTATGAACCTTCACTAAGAAAAAAAAAATACAGGAAGTATCAAAAAGATCCTGTGAACAGTGGTAAGGTCTGTAACTGTGAAGGTAAATATTTGATAAAGTTTCTTCTGCAATAGTATTAGGCTGTGGGACACCCCTTAATACCACTGCACATTGGCCATGCAAGTACAGAGCTGGTTGAAGCATGAAATTCATTGTCAAACATTTTCTTCCACTTTACAAGATACAAAAATGACTAATATGGGGAAAATAACAGGAAATGAGCCCTACTTATTGGCATGAATAATGTGAGAATAATGAATAATGAGCTTTTTTTTAAATGCTACAGGATCTCCATTTCTCTTCTCATCATGACCACTTTGCCATCTTCAAATCCATCATGTCATTTCAGATGGCTCAATTCAGACAGATGTATTAACAGAATACAAGAGAAACCCTATTACTCTTTTAAATCTCAGTGTGAAATGGGGGAGGGCAACGTATGAGAGACCTGTTAATGAAGGACTGATTAGCATTTGTTAAAACTCGGTGAAGTTCTTACATGCTAAAGGTCATGCTGCAGTTCTGACATGGGGAGATGAAAACGTTCTACTTTTTGGGGGAATGTCATGATTTGAATTAAGATTGTCAGATTGGCTGTAAGCTCGTATCACAGTGCAGGCGTCTTGTATGACCTTTTCAAGGAATTGTCATTTTCCGCCCCTGTGATGCCACCATGGCTCAGCAGGGGAGAGGCCCCTCTTCTCTCGCTATGTAATTTGTCTTGGGTGTTACCATTCACACCGCACTACTCACAGCCACTCGCCCAAATGCCTATGTATCTACAGACCAGCAGGCTGCGACTACAGAATAACAAGAATGTAGCTGTTCACGTTCTACTCTACGCTCCGTGTAAATCAGTAAAGGCCTCTGCTGTCTGCTGCTGCTGGCCTGAGCATCACACTCGCACCGCTATGCATGGCTCCAGTTCTGAAGCAACCACTGGTCTAAAGCAAATATGACCGCAGTTAAGGATATTAACTACACTTGCTACAACAGCTTCACTCGTGAGTGATCAAGCAATGAAGCCAGCTGTTGAAAGTTGCTGTATACTTTGCAGTAAACCCTTCTTTCTTAACTCACAATGCCAGTGTGTTCATAACAGACAACATAACATCAAACACAAGTGGTGACCCAAATATGTTGTTTCTTTGAAAACTGCTTAGATATTAACTGACTTTTATGTTAGAACAACATAGAACTGGTACTCCCTATTCCCTACATTTAAGTCCTGGTTAAAATATGGTAAGAAGTGCAAGATTTAGGCATCAACACTACTTAGTTGGGTTTAGGTTAGTAGTTTCAGTTAAAATATGGCCTTTTACAACATCAACCCTGGACACTGAAAAATTACATTTACATGCATTTAAATGTGATGCCAACAGGTAATTAGCAAACATCCAGTTAGGCCCATAATTTGTTTTTCAAAAATTTTGCATTAACTGTTTAGAAATTACAGCTATTTTTTATACACAATTCCCCATTTTCAGAGGTTCAAAATGAATTGGACAATTGACTGACAAGCATTTTCATGGCCAGATGACTCCAGTTCCCTTGTTATTTCATGACAAATGAAACAGACGTAATATCCGAAGTGTTGAATTTGTATTTTATAGCTTTTCACTGTAATTTTAAATATGACGCCCAAAGAGATGTAAATGAGGGAGGCCATCACTAGGCTGAAAAAACAAAATAAACCAATCAGAGCACTGAAAAAACTTTAGGGGCTGGCCAATTCAACAATCTGGTTCATTCTTAAAAAGAATGAATGCACTGGCCAGCTCAGCAGCACCAAAAGGCCTGAAAGACCACAGAAGACAACAAAAGTGCACGATGACAGAATTATTTCCATGGTTAAGAAAAACAACTTCAGAGCATCTAACCAAGTCAAGAACATGAGGAAGTTGACATATCATTGCCAAGGTCTACAATCAAGAGATGCCATCATGAATGGAAATATAGAGGGTTTGCAGCAAAGGTGCAAACCGCTGGCTACACTCAAGGACAGGAAGGCCAGATTAGACTTTACCAGAAAACATCTAAAAGAGCCAAGACAGCACAGTTCTGGAAAAAAAAATTCTTTGGACAGATGAAACCAAGATTAACTTGGTGGAGAAACAGCTCATGATCTGAAGCGTACCATATTATCAAACATGGTGGAGGCAATGTTATGACATGGGCATGATTGGCTGCCAGTGGAACCGGGTTTTTATTGATGATGTGACTGCTGACAGAAGTAGCAGGATGAATTCTGAAGTGTACAGGGCTATACTCTCTGCTCAGATTCAGCCAAATGCTGCAAAACAGATCAGAGAGCACTTCAATGCCCAAGTCAGTCACCTGATCTCAACCCAACAGAGCATGCTTTTCCATTATTAAATGCAAAACTAGATTCAGAAAGACCCACAAACAAGCAGCAACTGAAGGTGGCTGCAGTAAAGGCCTGACAGATCATCTCAAGAGAGGAAACACAGCATTTGGTGATGTCCATTGATTCTAGACTTCAGGCAGTCATTGACTGCAAAGGATTTTCATCCAAGTATTAAAAACAATCCTTATATTTATATTATATATCTGTGCAACTATGTATAAAATGGCTTTAATTCCTAATTAGTTAGTGCCATTTTTTTGTAAAACCCCTTGAATTAAAGCTGAAAGTCTGCACTTCAATCACACATTAATTGTTTGATGTAAAATCCACTGTGGTGGTGTACAAAGGCCAAACTACCAAAGTTGTCTTTGTCCAACAAATTATGGACCTAACTATATGTGATGTACTCTGAGTGAGAGTCCTGTTTCACCACTGCCATGATCTTGCATCACACCTTGTGCGTATCTATAAGACACCAACAGGTGACACAAAAAAAACGCTCAACTAGGAATGAGATCAGGCTCAAGCAACAAAGCATACAATGATCAGCCCTAACATTATAACCAGAGAAAAGTGAAGCGATCATCTTTTGTTAGAATGCAATGTTCTGCTAGGAAACTCTGGGTTGTGTAATTCACTCAGATGTTGGTTTGACATATACCACCCACATAAACACTGTTGCATACCAACGCCCCAACCAGTGAGAGCCAATTTGGCAGCATAAGGGAGACCTAACCAAAGTCAGAGAAGTGGTTTTAACATTGTGGCTGATCGCTGTATACACATGGCACCGAGAATGATAGGTGGGGAAGTTAGTAGAGGCCCAACAGCAAATATTTGGCCCAGGAACCCATATCTTGTTACTCTGGCCATGTGAAAAAATACAAGAGATGAAAATAATTATTTTAATAGTATTGCTACTATACTATACATGAACAAACAGAATTTCAGAAACCCAAGTCTTGATGCAGAATCATAAACTAATAAGGCATTCACATGAGGAATTTAGTGAACACCAACCTGATTTACACCTGCTACCTGCCTTACAGATGCTTATACCTCCTTACTGACTTGGGGGATCCACACATCTAACCACTGTGACAGGACTTCTCCAGTCTGTCTTCTGAGATTTGCACCTACAATGAAGATCATGCAGCATAGCAGCACTATAGCTGATGTGGCACTGCTGCCCTTTCACAGCTAATTGGTCGCTCTGCGCTCATCATCTGGTTATCAGCGGTGATTGGCTGATGCTAAGCTGCGACTGGTCATTCGAGTGTCACTACCCTGTGTTCCTGTAATTAAAATCTGTCATCCAGAACCACATCCCTCGTCGCCACTAAACCCTTTCGTCAGATGGCAGAGCTCAGATAAACTGTCCTGCAGCTATTTCTCTGATGAAAGAGTATCACGTTCATGGTGCAAAGTTTAGGAAACACAGAGAAAAATGCTTGAAATATTCCCTCAGAATGTGCTGAAGTTCGTCTTGTGCTCCAAGTACATGTACCAAATGCCACATTATAAACAGATGAAAGAGATGCTACTAAAACTCAAAAACATCTGTATTTGATTTTAATTATTGTACCTATTTTAAAAATGATTGCTGTCTTTATATTGTACTATCTATTGAAACTTGTAACTACAACGCTGAAGTGTTTTATCCCTTCATAAGCAGACCTACTACTGATGCAGTGAGAGAGATGAGAAAGCTGAAGATACTTGATATTTTTTTAATGATGTTGAACGTTTGTTCAGGACTTTAACTACTGGAGGGCACTCCACTAGTGAGTTTCTACAGGGCTGGCCTTCAGAAACGTGGACGACAGAAATCTTTGGAAATTAATTAGAGACAAATCCCTTCTCACTGCTGAAGTGTGGCATTTAAGGCATTGTCCTTGGTGCTCGTATAACACCACCTTTCAGTGTCAACCCTTCTCCTTCCACTGGCTGGATAATGCAGCCTAATCCACATTAGCAATCACTCCAGTCCCTGTTGTGTAGTGACAGTCCTTCCTAATTGCTTGGCATTATTAGGTACTTTACTTGTAAATTTCAAGAGGAGGAACATCATTCTACTGCATCCAAGCAGCAAATGATCCAATTTGCTTAATTTCCAACAAACACCATCAGTGTCTGCTTTCTCCTCACTGCTCCCCCTGTTGTTTGCCGAGGGGAATGATGGACTAGCAGACATAGCTAGTAGTCAGAGGTGGGTGCTGGGATACCGTTTTACTCAGTGGAAATAGTTTCATCAGATCAAATATGATGTATATCCATATATAAATAAGCAATTCTACATCCTCAGACAGAGAGCAGAGGTGTCAATATAAGCAAAAATCTGACTGATACCAGCTTTAATTTAAAGGACGCCATTGTTTAAAATTTTTAAAGTCCATGGGAGAACTGTACCTCAATCTAATTCGATGCTCATCCTTCAACACTGGAGAGTTGTTTACCCAAGTAAAGACTCTCAGACTCATATATTGACTGCTGCTTTAGAATTGCTGAAGATCATTAGCTCAAATGTTAATATCCAAGTCACCTAATCAGAAACTCAGACACTCAGGCCTGAGAGGCTGCGAAAAGGAAAGCTGTGTGAGAAGTATGAAATCCACTCACTCTTTTTTTCTTTTCTCTTTGTTTTATTTTTCACACACTAAAACACAGTATGGCTTTCTCTTTTTCTCAACTTCCATGACGCCCTGTTGAAAGTTTTATAGTCACTGTCTTGGCGTCTGCTTCGCTTTCACTTGTAAAGAGATTTACTTATGAGTTGTTGACTGCTGATCTCTCTTTATTTCTCCGTTTGCATTAAGGGGCATACGCAGCACAATCCAGCTCATCTCTCCCTCTGCCTGTCAGTAAACCAGACGGCCAGCGTCCCTGGACTGCATGTGGAGGGAGGGGAGGCGAGGGGGGTAGAGGCGAGGCGATGTGGCCCAAGGCGTGCCACTACACACCAAGGGGGAACAAGGCAGACATGACAGCCTGATGACACTTGCGTTTGTGTATCATATCATTTTACCAATCATCTGCATTTCATTTATGTGAGACTTTGTACTCCAACGCAAAGTGTCACGCCTGTTGGCCTAGATAGGTTGAGAGTGAAGTTGGCTGGGTAAAAAGTGAGCTGATGAAACCCTCCTGTCCATGGCCCACTGACAACCCTGGCACTCCAAATGAAAGTGGAAAGGCAGCCTTATTACAGTACGTTTCACACGGCAAATGGAGAAACAAATGTGACTTGATATCCCAGGATGCCCTTTGTTGTTGTTATTACTGCTGTTGCTATTGTCAATAACGGTGATGATAATGCCTCGTGTTTTGTTTCAGTGCTCCCTTTTGTTGTCTTTTTGCTCTTCTGTTGTTCTACCCAAACTGGGTTTGTTGGCAGAAGAAGTGCTGCAGTAGAGAAGAGACACATTCTTTACACTGAGGACTGCACTTTGTTATTGTGATCCTCTCTTTTGAATTTAAAATGTAATGTGAAAACTCAAGATCACAAGTTCATCTGTCTTCAGCAATGTGGTAAACAAGAAAGCTGTGGGCTGAGTATTAATCTGGACCTACAGAAGAAAGATTGTCCGTCTTTATATTTCAAACTTGCAGCACAAACCCACAAATAGTCTGGACATCTTGTGTACTTAAAATGTATCAATAGTAGGCAGTGGAAGCCTGGATAACTAGACTTTGCAGGATTTATGATGTTCCTAATCTTACAACCTCTTCCGTGAGGTTTTGTGGAATATTTACCATCATCAGCCTGTCTGTATCAATTGCATCAATAAGTAAATTGTATTCTGTAGCCCACTCTGATTAAAGTTAGACTCTATATGTGTCCTTCAGCTTTTAAAAGACCCTTTGGACCCTTTGCATTTAAAATTTCTGTTAGCTTTCAGTCTGGTACTCAGAGCCAGTGAAAGCACTACTCCCTGAACTATACAGAAGACTTATTTAAATAGCTTAAACATTGCGCAATGTATGTTAGATGAATATCTTTAAGTGCTGACACAAATCCACCATATACTGTTGTGTCGATGCACTTAAGAAAAGCACAGATTAGCAATTAGGCCCTCTTCCACTCTTTGTTGGCACGGCTGTCGGTTTTCCATGGAGGCAAGAACACTCTGAGACAAACATTTAAAAGCTTTCTGTGTAAAAACAGTGGGAGAACTCTGCCTGAAAAAAGCCTAAAAACAGAAATGAATAAATAAATACAATAAAATGTGGGCACTGTTCTCATTTTGCAGCTTGGATGCAGCCTTGTCAAACGGCACTTAAAAGCAAGGGAGCTGGTCTTGGGGGAGGTTGAGATGTTTATTCTAATGGATGCCATAATGAATGCTTACAGAGTCAGGCCTTGGCTTCGATAGGGGGCTCTGTGCCAGCATGGTTTTAAAGGAGAGCAGTCGCTGCAGCAGCCCTGGGCACTTGGCACGCCGAGTTCGCCACAATCTCCCGGCACACACAGAAATGGCAGCAAGGACCTGGAGATAACCACCCGTGAAATCTCTCATCACATGCCTTTGATTACTTGTCCACTATTTACTGTTTTTAAACCTTGAACTTCAAACACACAAACAATTCTCAAAGGGCAATGTTTATTGAAATGTCGGGCTACAAATTGTCCCAATGTTGTTTCCCATCTACCAAGACTCTTTGGAAGCACAAAAAATTAAACGCCGGTTTGTCATCAGCTATCTGCTTTTTGCACTGTTTCATGGAATGATTTTGAACATTTAACCAAGTTTTGAAAACAGGAGAAGCTTTGTACAAATGTGTGTCTTATTTTTCTGGATTAAACAGTGCCTATATTGTGCACAATTTGTATGTGTTTCTGTGCGTGCGTGCGTGTGTGTGTGTGTGTCTGCTTGAGCGTGCGTGCCTGCTGGGGGTGAAGACTGAAGCGCTTTATTAAAATGATGAGAGCAAGTTCAATTTGAATCATGCAGTGCCTGTCAGTGGCTTCTCGAATTGCAGGGCTGATGAAATTGCTCTTGCGGTTATTTAAAAGCAGTTGTAATCCATCTGAAAATACTGTGATATAATCCATTTAATTTCTTATTCCTTGCAGCAATAACATTGAGTAACAAAAATCTATCAAAGCAATGTAGCCTGGTGATTTAGTAATTATCTTTATTTTACATTACTGCAATTCAGCCTGGATTAATTGGAGTCTTATCTGAACAGAGCGGCAGGTCACTTACCTCAATACACCACAATGTGTTTTTATCTTAATCATCAACCCCCACAAACTCAATTGTGACCCACTGTGCCAAGAAATTATTATTTTCTGATGCATTTAAATCAGCAGCATATATAGAGACAAGCATACTGAAACAAAGTACTAATAAAGAGTTTTCACTTAGAAGTGCACAGCTCACTGCTGCAATACCACAAAAAATGCAATGATCATATGCAAAAAAGCTTGCTGGTGATAAAACAATGACAACTGGAGGAAGAGCGGGGTGTATCACATGATGTTATGTCCTGATTCTTACTTGAGCTCACAAAATATCTAGTATTGATCAGCTGTTTAAGCTGAGTTAATGTATGAGTGATGCTCAGTGTATTCCCTAATGGGTAAGCTGCCTGTAGGCTGTGCACTGGTAATAAGACCTCAGACGGCCACATAACTCAGCCTGTCTCTAAGACCACTCTCTTTTTTCTCCACCATGGCTATCTGACATCTGATATTAGGCACTCTGGAAGGAGGAAATAGAGGAACGAAGTGGAGAAGAAGCCTTACAAGGCCTATGAAAGCTACGTGGTGGTCAGGGAGACACGATTAGAGCCACAGTCACCATGAAGGCACCCAACTAGTGTTATTCATTATTATTTCATCATTGCCAGCATGTGTAGACTACGTGTAGATTATAAGATGAAAGGGATGTTTTTATGTTGGTCTTTTTTTTATCTTGTAGCTCATCGTGTTCTAAGCACTTTCCAGAGCACACTGTAGAGTTTAGATCAGCCTACTATTATAGGCAGCCATTACTAGTAGTTTTGTTATCATGGAAGGAAAACTAAGTTATTGTGATTTGAAACTTGTTTCAGTTCATATTTCAGAGTCAACATTTGTTTGTATTTTTATTTATTTATTTAACTTTTTAATTTAATGGTAAATGGTCTGGCATTTATAAAGCACTTTTCTTATCTTACTGACCCTCAAAGGGATTTTACACTACAGGCCACATTCAGCTATTCACACAGTATTTCTTTTCCATGCACCTTTTTTTTAGCACTTTATCTAACACAAACACACTCACACACCAATGGATGCATCGGGGGCAATTTGGGGTTCTGAATCTTGCCCAAGGACACTTTGGCACACAATCGCCAACCATTCATATGAGTGGGCATATAAGTTCTACCTTATGAGCTATATAGCCTCCCCTGGTTTTCCTTTTTCATCTGTTTTTTTTTCACACCCAGTCTCTTACTTGTTTTTTTCTTCTTTATATGTTTATAATTCACTGCATTTATTGGAATGTTTTGTATTTCATTATTTTCTCTTCAGAAGACAATAGAACAGCATTTAAAATCTACTTTTAGAAGAGAAAATCTGGAAGATCAGCAGTAATAGTCTTGAAATGAAAAAATATATAAATAAAATATTATTACTATCATTATAGACAGACAAAGTTTCAGTGTCTCACTCTTAACAGGAAGCTTGATGTCTCCCACCAGCACTTGACGGCACCAACTCAGTAATTTGCCTACAGCTGTATTCCCACTTAATTATAATGCAAATGGCTGCTTGGACTTGAAATCCATCCAAACACTTAAACTATGGTTTTCTAAAATAGTCATATGTAATGTCAAATAACTACCATTTGTGGTAAAGGGCTGTAAAAAACAAAGATGTAGCCCTTTAATGTATGTGTGTTCTTGTGATATCAGCTGTAGTCTGTTGGCTGCCTGCTGTTGGATAAAACGCATAAAGGACTCACTAAGATTAATTGATTCCTTCACATTTGGATTCAGTTCAGAGAACCAGAGAAATTGGTTGTTTTGACAGTGATGTGGCTTTCACTGACTCAGCCACTCATTCATGGTCAAAATACACACAATACTTGTATATCTGTGGTATAAAATAAGTTCAGCTGTTTTGGTACATTAGCATTAGCACAGTTAATCACCGCAGACCTAATGATTATGAGGCCATCCATCTAAAATACACATATATTCAGGATCTTACAAAAACAACTCTTAAAGCATCATCTGCACTCTTCAAATCACTTATGCCGTGCTAACAGCAGTGCTGTCTACCTGGAAAACATTTTTCCCATTGCAAGAAATAAATACATCACAGGCAGACGATAAAAAAAAAAAAAAAATCATTACTTTTGATTTGAATTTACCTTGCCCGTAGGTATGAGTGTATTGATGCCGTCGCAGAACATGCACAACAGGCCAAAATAGAAACATGTAAACTCTTGGCTGTGGTGGGACTTCATGATGGCATTTTCATGTATTTTGATCATACCCTCTGCACTCCCGGAAAGCCTCTCACATGTTTCGCGGCATAAGTGCTCATGTCTAATACCCTCAGAGGACGTTTTGGCCTGTCTCTATGAGTCTAATTTACGGATATCTGCATGAATTGGGAGGGCCTGGGGCCAACCATCTCATGTCTTTTTAAGGGAGGGGGTGGGTTGTTGCGTTAGGAGGCTCTTTCGGGACGGGAGCAGCATTTCAGATAAGATCGGCGGTGGGAAGTGGTGAGCTGGGCCGTTTGTTCTCGTTGGCCATCTCTCATGTTGCACCACTGATTGGGAGGAAAGCTAAAATTGCTTTCACCGGGGCTCACTCCAGCAGTAGGCAATGATAACTAACAATGCCCCCGGGACCTAGTTAAAGCTGCATCACACGCACTGGAAAACCACTTTAATGTGGCAGCATTAGGAAGCTGTCAGTTGGGTTGGTGGGGAAAACAGATCCCAATTCATCGTGGATTTTCAAAACATTTGTTATCCTCACTTCAGAAATGCATATAATCAACCAGGCATTTTTAAATTTAATTTTACACAGTTTGCCATGAAGAAAAAATGGTTTAAAGATCACAAAAGTGAAGAGAACAGCTCTTCTCTCAAACCCTCTGCTGCCTGTCATGGGGATTGTCGAACTCTTGTCAAACAGAAATGCAGCAGGTTTCGAGTCTCTCTTGTTTTACTTGAGTTATAATTCAGGTGCTGTTCAAAGCATGAATTTTGTAGTCCTTACATTATTGACCCATCTATGCAATTTCTCTAAGTGCTACTTAAAATTAGTGCTTCTTGTAGCTGCTGCTAAGTACACTGAGGCTTTCTTTGTCAACTGTAAAAGAGAAAATGAACCTTGATTTGATGGAGCTGTTGCTCAAACATCACTTTCATTAAGAGGATATATTACATATTTCCATTAAGCCATTAAAAGTGATTAACCTAAGCTGGCTCACTTCATAAAAATATATATATATTTTTGAACATTTTATTTTATTTTTTTTACTTTTGCGATTTGAGGAAAAAAAATGCTGCACATATTAATAGAAGAAAGAAACTGTTAATTGAAGCGTGCTAATAGTGAACCAGGAAACACAACAATTTCACAACTGATTAGCATCCTCACTGGTATGTACGGTTGAATAAGAAAACTGAGGAAAATGTGCTTAAACCAATCATATTTTGAAATTATGTTGACCCATATGCAGCCTCTTAATGAGTAACTGTGCTTCCTGTAGGCCACATTGTCCTTCCAGGCATGAAACTAACAATCACACACCTCATCAATTCAAATGTAATCACTGTACAATAAAAGATACTATAGGAGTTTGTTTATTTCATTATCTTCTTTACCAAAGCAGGTATTGGACCAGTCCAGGTGTACACAGGAAAATCCACTTCAGATCAGATAACTGAAGTTGTTGAATAAGGTTTTATCATTTTCTCACAGGATATTCAGGCCAGCAACATTTGAGAAATACTTTTCAGTGTTTGCCATTTTCTTAATTAAATGCTTTGAAACACACAGCAAAAACTCTTAAAGCCAAGCATGGCTACTAAATAAGTTTGTTACGATGGGATATAGGCCTCCCTCAAAGGCTAAGTTTGATATGTGTGAAATTTATAGTATAATGCCAGAAATGGCACCACTGCTGAAATATTGTGCCATATTAGTGATATTTAAGTTTCTGCTGTTGTTACTTCTAAAGGCTTTAGAAATTCTCTTTGAGATTTGAGAAGATTGATACTCCATGAAAGGCTTTCTTTCTTTCTTTATAATGTTTTATCATTCTTATGCTATGTGATAATATTATTTGGACATTATATGAACTATATTTTTTTGCAAAACAAAACAAAGCAATTAAAAATCTACATCTGCAATAGGTTGGCCAAAGATAGTTTTAGCAGCTTACATCGAATGGCTGGAGTGTGTGATTGTGCTGTCATTCTTCTGTTTGGAAATAAATAGAAAAAAAAAAAAACACATTCAAAGCAAACTGCTAATTAATAGCATTCAGTAAATTCACTAATGGACACCAGATTTGTGCTTGAAAACAGATTTTTTTTTGTATGAAAAAGTTTGTCTTAGGTAATCAACATCTCTGACTGCCGTGTTTTGAGAACTTGGTTGGTAGTTAACAGAAAAGTTGTGATAAATATGCACTGAACCTCACATTCATTGGCAGGTGGCACATTTAGCTTCTCCCACAACAAGCTTTTTTCAATCAGAAAATGTATGTGATATGCAGGTGTCTTTTAAACCTTTTCAAAAGAGTTACTCGTGTCATAAAAGTAGATCCATCTTAAAACTCATAACTGTCTTTTAACACTGAGATTAATTCAAACAAAACACATCCAAAATCAGTTGAATTATTTAGAGAGCAGGTTAGATGCTTCACTGGTATATATAAAGCTTGTTAAAGTCTTTTTCGAAAACAAAATGTCCAAAACGACACAGAGCTTCAAACATGCTCCACATTGGCGTAACACTGATCACTCAACAAAAGACACCCTATCTTTGCTTAATGCTTTCTCTTCCATTTGGCAAGGCTCTCTGAGTATCCAAGAAGTGTTCTTATCCATTTAATATATGCTCACGGTGTATCCTGTCAAATATAGATTTGAATCAATAGCACTCTGGAGTGGCTCGTTAAACTTAAATCAGCTTGGAAGTGGTGCATGCCTGCCTCACAGCTGCTGTCATTAACCACTGCCTTGCAGATTATTGGAGAAACGTCCTTGTGTGAGGCGATTCACCAGTTTACCTGAGGACTGTTAGCTGGAACTTCAATGTATGATGAAACAGCACTGAGACACGCATCTCATATCCCCACCCTTTTGATCTTAAAGACATTTATTGCACCCGATGTCTGTAAAACGTGCTCAGTTTTGTCATTCACACAATTTTCATATATACACTGAACACGCACACCTGACAGGGGTTTATACGAAACCACAAATTTCTAAGGCAACTGAATTGGACAATAAACTGTCTTTACCTGCCAGCATCCTTGTACAAAGTCTGTGTAATGTTGGATTGCGCCAGTGTGTGAATAGTGCAGCCAACAGGCAATAGGCAGCTTCCTCGTCTAAACCACAGAAGATAACCAGTAGTGGGAAAGCATCTGACGCATTTCCTGCTGTGCAACATGTGAGGAATTAAAACCTATTTGAAAATCTAACTTACACTTATTGATTTAAATCAAGCTGACCAAAAAATATGTGACGTAATCAGGGTTTAAATTGGGGTCTGTGGTTTCACGGCTGCCACAGGTGAAAAAGCCTGGAGTAACAGGCAAAATATTTCCTACATTTGGATTAAAAAGAATGGACCTCAAAGAGTGGATTTATGATAGATGTCATTTTACAGACTGTACATAAACTGCAACAATGCCTGCTCTTCACTGACGGCAGTCTGCTGCGCTGAATGTGGCAGTGTGCAAAACAACCAAGTAGGGATGTCACCAGAACAGATATTTACAGTGACTTTTGATACCAAAATTCTGAAAAACGTATAATAACGTATGATACTCAGATACTAATCTATACCAAAAATTATTATTGGATTAGATACTCATTTGCATCGGTACTGATACCAACAGTGCTGTCTTTGCCTCCTCCAGCTAATACAACTTCACACAGCAACTCAACACATGAACACAACAAGCTTGGTGAAGCATCTGAAAGACTGACACAGCGGTCTTTATATCGTGAGATCAGTAAAGCTCCCATTTCAACAACAAAGTATTAAACTGTTATCATAAACCTTAGCTTGGCTGGCGCATTTGTTAACATTAGCTCTTTAACTATTAGCAGTTACCCGATAGCCACATTAGCTGTCTGTTAAGTTATCATTAAGTTAGCAGCTGTGGCTAATTAATAATGTGGGAGCTAGGCAGCAAATGTTATCAGTCCTGCCCATCTGTAACGTTAATAGACAGTGTTAATTTAACTGGATAACACAATTATTTGTGTCTAAAAGGTGTTATGTTTCGCTGAAAGTCCCAGATTGAAGCTGAAAAAAAAGTCTGTGATCAAAAGATTGTGCATTACACAGCCATGGCGAATTTTTCTGATATTCAGCTCAAACCACGCCAGCTACCTCCACAAGAGGACAGTTCAACCTGAGCTTATCTGACGTAGGGCTAAATATTGTAAAATAGCATTTTGTAAAAATCACACTATGATTAAACAGCGTATGAGACCAATTTACAGTCAGCTATTAAACATAGTTATGTCTTTGTGTCATTTATGTCCTGTTTCTCTACTTACCTTGCCATACACCTATCCACACCACCTACACCATCTGACAAAAGAGGGGGTTAAGCTGCAATGTAGCACTTAGAGAAAACCCATCAGCAGTTCAGTGGGAAAGCCAGTAAAACATCCAAAATGTGCAAATTGCTACATTCAGATAAGGGCGCAGCCGAAAGTAGCTTTTAGTAGTGGTAAAATCCTATTTTAATCGTTAATGTGTTCAAATATATACACTGCTGAAGGTTGATGTGGGGATGACTTTGAAGATCCCTGGACAGCCCTGGGGCCCAATTTAACCCCAGGAGATAGTGTCAGGCCTATGTAGACCCCAAAATGAACACAGATTTGAATCAACGGTTCTCTGAAACAGTTTCATCCGAAACTGAACCGTCATAAAGATAGAATTTTTGCAAGACTTCTATACTGGATTAGTTTCATGCAGCTGAACCTAATAAACTGGCAACCAAGTGCATACTGTGTATTTGAAATAGTCATGTTCTTATTCAGGGCCACCAATCACTGAAACAGTGACATTACTAGCCTGCCTCGGTATGCTTCTCTGACTTTGCTGAAGCATTTTTCTGGCATATTTCTGCCTTGAATATCACATCCCAGTAGCTACTTTATGAGTTCTCTTCTTATCTTCTTAGTATGTTTTGGATGTAAATGATCTGGACTCAAATAATTGTTAGTAACCTGCACAAAATTGGTTATTAATAGGCTAAAACACACAGTACAAAAACAGTAATGTGGCCCTTAAAAATAGTTTGTCCTCGTGTGTGTCTTTTCCTATTTTTTCCGACTCCATGAATATGTAACAAGCCTAAAAAGTGAATCGTCTACTCTCCTGTAAAGAGTTTAGGCCATCGCACAGCCACGCCTTGTAGGAAAGGGTTAACTGCAGCAGCAACAATAATGAGAGCGCAGTGAGACGTGTGAAGTAATTAGTTAGTCTGCTCTCCAATATTTACCCAGTTAATTATTTGTGAGTATTACTCTTGTCTTCCCCTCAGATGGCTGCCTGTGTTGTTTTTTCCACACCATTTGTCACTGTCCACCTCTTGTGGATTCTCATCCCCGCTTCCTGTCGTTTTCCCTTTTCTTTTTTTTTCCCTTCATGTGCTATGGCAGGAGAGTGGCATTTCGGTGAACCCTTGCCCGTGGAGGTGTTAGACTGCTGTCCCTAGTTGTGTGAGGTCAGCTATGATTATTTATTCATCTGTCTGTTTAACGTTAGTAGCATGATGTGAAAATGGTTGCTAACTTTCCAGAGTGGTGCACACCATAAAAAGGTCAGAGTGAGGAGAGATGGGTTCAAAACCAATTGTGAGTAAAGAGCCTTTAAGTCATGTCAGGAAGGAGAGGATTCTTCAAGTTTAAAGGTCATACTTAGTCACAGTAAATTTTTGTATGTGCTTGGAGTTACAGGAAGAGTCACATTTCTGAACATGAAACTTCATCTTAAAATACCTACCACAGGTGTATGGTGAGTGGGTGTTGTCAATATTACGACCTTAAAACAGACTTTAAAGAATACTT
>VUQI01003924.1:8844-25310 GCA_015106735.1 Paratilapia polleni | reverse complement strand
CCTACAGTCGTTTCGTAACAATTTCTTCTTTAAACCTGTCTGATATTTCTTTGTCCTTTTATGATGGCCATAACTGCAGATGGTGTCTGAGCACTATATCACAGTGACTTTCATCTCTAAGTGAAAGAAATCAGGATTCTATTAGAGCAGATTAGGACAAGCAGAGTGGACATCATGTCACAAAGCCCAAGCTTTAAAGTGTCTGTTTTTTTCCTTGTACCCATCAGACATCAACACTGATTCACCCAACACTCATATGTCTCTACCTTGTTTTCTTCACTGTATATCTCTAGATATGTGTATGCCGATGGCTACATACTTGAGATTATAGTGTTACACTTTGTTTTAGATGCTCCTCGTTACCTTTTAAATAGTTTACAGATATACTGCTAAAAAAAAAACCAACTTAAATGCATCAATAACTTTATTAATCTCTCACAGTGGATTGAGAGGAGCTGATGTCTGAATGAGAGACCATGAAATGAAATAGAAAGGAAATAACAGGGTTTGTATTTCATCTTCATTGTTGATTATGCAAATTTGAAAATTATTTCAGAGACAGACAACAGAGCTAATATGTGAAGAAGCAACACTTGCATCCTTTTCTTGTTTCGCAGCAAATTGCATATTACAGTTATAATAATTAGCTATTTGCTTTTGAGCACAGTGGCTTTACTGCATCAATGATCAATGATCACTTTACCCAGGCTGGCTCACCATGGTAACAGACGCTACATGTTTAACCTGCTTTTAGGCGGGTTAATTTTAGAGTGGTAGATTAAACTTGTTGGAAACAAGGGAGTCACCATCTCAACACACGGATGAATTCATGCAATGCAAATTTTAAGCCACTGTGCTCAAAATATTTATATCAGCAATGGATGTAAAAAAAATGAACCTGCAGAGATTTACCAGTCAAATTATCACACAGACATCTACAGCTCTTCTTATATGCATGTACACTTTTGTAGTCACTGGTTCAAGTTGCACCAAGGTCTTTTTTTGGTAAGAGAAATTCCCCCACTCTACACTACATACAGCCCGACTGTATGCTATCTGTGCAGCACTTTCTAGTCTTACCGACCACTCAAATCACTTTAGTCTACAAGCCATGTTTTAACCATACATTCATACAGTCCTTTATTCTATACACTATCAAGCACTTTATCTGTTTTACATCTACAGCCAATTTAGAATCACCAGTTCCCCTACCATCCATGACTTGGACTGTGAAAGAAAGCCGGAGTGCCCGGAGGACCCATGCAGGCACAGGAAGAACATGCAAACTCCACACAGAAAGGCCAACCAGTAACATATACATCATAAAAAGATAGAGCAGTCAGTGTGATGTCAAACTTTTGGTTTTTACACTCCCATTTCAAAGCCTCAAGTTTGAAACTAGAGGTCACAAACAAGGGCTGGATCTGACTGAGAAACTGAGGACACTGCATGCTTATAAGGTAGAGACTTTTGAACCACTCAAAGTAGCCACACCCTAAGCATACACTGCATTATCATCTTTTTATTCTAAATGAGATCATAATCTACAAAATTATATGAAGTCCTGTGAAAAACTAAGTACACCCTTACTGTTTCCATAGGAATTAAGAGGGTAAGTAGCAGCCAGGAGCTGCTAATCAATTGCACATTGATTAACTGATCATCAGCAAGTAAGACCACCTCTATAAGAGCAGAATTTGTGGCAGTTTGCTGGTCTGGAGCATTCAGCTGTGCGGTAACACAATGCCACAATCTTCCCAGGAGTGGATGTCTCAGCAAATTCACCCCAAGGTCAGACTGTGCAATGCTCAGAGAAATTGCAAAAACCCAAGAGCTACATCTCAGACTCTACAGGCCTCAGTTAGTATGTTAAATGTTAATGTTCATGGCAGTACAATTAGAAGAAGACTGAACAAGTATGGCTTATTTGGAAGGCTTGCCATTAGAAAGCCTCTTGTCTTTTAAAGAACATGGCAGCACAGCTTAGGTTTGCAAAGTTGCATCTGAACAAACCACAAGACTTCTGGAACAATGTCCTTTGGACAAATGAGACCAAAGTGGAGAAGTCTGGCCATAATGTACAGCGCCACATTTGGTGAAAACCAAACACAGCATATCAGTACAAACACCTCATACCAACTGTCAAACATGGTGGCAGAGGGGTGATGATTTGGACTTGTTTTGCAGCCACAGGACCTGGGCACCGTATAGTCATTGAGTTGACCATGAACTCCTCTGTATACCAAACTATTCTAGAGTCAAATGTGAGGCCGTCTGTCCGACAGCTAAAGCCTGGCCCAAATTAGGTCATGCAACAGGATAATGATCCCACGCACACACACCAACAAATCTATAATAAAATGGCTGAAAAAGAAAAGTATCAAGGTTTTGCAATGCCCCAGTCAAAGTCCAGACCGATTGAAATACTGTGTTGGGACCTTCAGAGAATTGTGCATAAATGAATGTCTGCAAACCTCAATGAACTGAAGCAATGCTGTAAAAAAGAATGGGTCAGAATTCCTCCACAACAATGTGAAAGACTGATGCAGTCATACAGAAAATGATTAAGTCAAGTTATTGCTGCGAAAGGTGGTTCTACAAGCTACTGGATTATAGGGTGTACTTACTGCATAGAGTCCTGTGAAAACTTTGTTTTGCACATGACTGCATGTAGTCTATGGTTGGTGATAAGCTGGTGAATCTGATACAACATTTACTACCTATAGAACCAGATATTTCCCACTGGAGTTGGTGGAGATCAAAATGTGGCTAAAAGGGCAGCAACAATTAAACTGAGAAAGTTCAAGTAAGTGAGTAAAAAGTAAGTAAAAAACTAGAGTCCAAATAAAGGCCAACACCTGCACCTTGCTGCCTTTAAATAGAGAAGAATCAATTACTACTAGTTTAAATAATGAGCAATGAACAGAATAATTGCTACATGTTGTAACTCTTATTATTTAATATCAGGCAGTCCCTTGGTTTCACACGTATAGTTACAACCCTTATTATACTGAAGTTTTTGTAAAATAATTTCCAGTAATCACCTTTCAGAAAGAAATTTACAGACCAAACCTTTTTTTTTTCATTTTGTAATATTTCTATAGCTTCATTGAATATTCTAGGTTTATATTTATATTCAATATATCTTACCCTGGTTAATAATGTTATTTCTGCACCAATGTCAGTTTATGTCAATAGTATCATCCTATCTCACATTATATATGCTTCTTCTCCTCTGTTGATGTTGCTCATGATCGGATGAGAAAGCTAGTATTAATCCAGTTAATCGGTGCTCAAAGAAGCAATGTTAGAATGACAACACACCCGCACATGCTACAGTATATCTCCTCCAAACCACATCATAGCTTCTAATGTGTCAGGTTTGTGGTGCAGCAATTTCACAACCAAATAGCTCGCAGGAGAGATAAGAGTTTCATTATTGCACGAACAAATCAAAGGCAACAAGCAGCCTCATTCATAAAACAGATTTCAATATTTCACCTGTTTTAATTTAGGTGTTCAACAAAGCAACAGAGAGATGGAAGACAGAGCAAGAAATAATGGAGAAGGTGGGTATAAGTACACAAAGACAGCAGCACTCCAAAGGATATTGCTTTTAGTTATTCTAGTTGTGTGCTAAAGCCTGCACTCTGTTTTGTGCAATTTTGAAAAATAAAATCTAATCAAAACAACAATGCAAGAATAAAAGAGCTGCCCTAAGGCTCAGTCTTACACTTCAGCCGAAAACAATATATTTCTAAGTAATTTTAGCTTTGAAGCCAACCACAGTGGCCTAAGCTAAATTCATATCTAACGTTAACTCTTAGCACTTTTCAAGGCTAGAGAAAAGAAGAGAATAATGGAGCATTATTGCTTATTTTTGTCAGGTTTTATGAGCTTATTTCTTTGTGTGCCAACTCACCAGACACTATTAAATTATTTCTGGCTAATTTAACAACCTGACAAAATCAGCATTGGAGTAAATGCACAGGGTGGACACAAAAAAAGCAACACCTGTAGTTTGGGGGAATATGAACAGCTCCAGTTAATGTTTTAAGCTCATAATGTAATGTTTTGGTTAACGTTGTGTCAATAAGAGGCACTGATTCAACTGCATGTTTATTTTAAAATTTGTTCTGTTGTTGAGCCAAAGTGCACAATATTGCACAGGCGTGTTATTACTGTCAAACCCTTGTGCTGTGTAATGGCTATCCACAACAACAGCTGCTGTGTGTTTCAGTTACCTATTAAGCCATGGCCTTGAACACACATAATCATCTGATGTAACAAGGCCAAAACAACCAAATTTTATTTTCACTGTGTGCCTGCTCTTTTTCCACTCATCATTCAGCCTTGTATGAGACACAAAAGACACAAAGCACCAAGAACTACCAAGAGAGTCTGCACTGATGAAGTTTAATAGATGAAAATAAGGGATGGAGGAAAACTGCCTCCGGTACCATCACGCACACACAAAAAAAGCAAATTTTTTACGGCAAGGGCAGCACAGAGTGGTCCACAACAAGAAGGTCCAGTTTCGAATGTTAAGTAAACTAGTTACAATATTCCAAGATGGCACCGTGTGTGTGTGTGTGTTGTGGTGTAATTATTAGGTACCGGGTTGGCCGCTCTTTTACCTTCAGAACTGCCTTAATTCTTCGTGGCACAGATTCAACAAGTTGCTGGAAACATCATCCAGAGATTTTGGTCCATATTGACATGATAGCATCACACAGTTGCTGCACCACCACATCCCAAAGGTGCTCTTTTGGTTTGAGATCTGGTGACTGTGGAGGCCATTTGAGCGCAGTGAACTCATTGTCACATTCAAGAAACCAGTTTGAGATGATCTGAGCTTTGTCACATGGTGTGTTATCCTGCTGGAAGCATCTATCAGAAGATGGATACACTGTGGTCATAAAGGGATGGACATGGTCAGCAACAATACTCAGGTAGGCTGTGGCATTTAAACAATGCTCAATTGGTACTAAGGAGCCCAAAATATGCCAAGAAAATATTCCCCCACACCACACCACCCGCAGCAGCCTGAACAGTTAATACAAGGCAGGATGGATCCGTGCTTTCATGTTGTTTATGCCAAATTCTGACCCTACCATCTGAATGTTGCAGCAGAAATTGAGACTCATCAGACCAGGCAACGTTTTTCCAATCTTCTATTGTCCAATTTTAGTGAGTCTGTGTGAATTGTAGCCTCAGTTTCCTGTTGTTAGCCGACAGGAGTGGTACCCGGTGTGGTCTGCTGCTGCTGTAGCCCATCTTCAACGTGTTGTGTGTTCAGAGATGCTCTGCTGCATACCTTGGTTGTAACAAGTGGTTAATTGAGTTACTGTTACCTCAAAGCTCAAAGCAGTCTGGCCATTCTCCTCTGACCTCTGGCATCAAAAAGGCATTTTCACCCAGAGAACTGCCGCTCACTGGATATTTTCTCTTTTTGAGACCATTCTCTGTAAACCTTAGAAATGGTTGTGTGGGAAAATCCCAGTAGATCAGCAGTTTCTGAAATACTCAGACACCCCTGTCTGGCACCACCAACCATGTCACATTCAGAGTCACTTAAATCACCTTTCTTCTCCATTCTGATGCTCGGTTTGGACTAATGCACTGGAGTGTCTGGTTAAGTGTCCAAGCAGATTTCTCACCATTATTACAGTTAAGTTACTAAAGTTACTAATGTTACAGCTAAAGTATGGTTTATATGACTATTTTCCATTTGATAATGCTATAATTGATATTTTTATAATAATCCATGAAATTATGCCACACTGTGGCATTATGAAAAAGCTTCCTCATAGTGATGAACCTAAAGAGACATTACCTGAATCTGCAGCTCAACTCTACTTTATGGAGTTTTAGAGTGAAAGGATCATTATATTGCATTGTGGAGTATTTAATGCTAAATACCTCAACATTTCAACCAGGAGGTGATGGAGACCAAAATTAGAGCTAAAACAAAAAAAATATATTCAGTTTGCCAATAAATTAAAAATTATAAGGGGATGATATGTCAGTGTAGTGATCACACTTTGTTTCTGCTGATCCCAAGTGACCACAAAATGTACAGGTTTAAGGATAGAGAGACCACAGTCTTGGTTGAATTAAAAAAAAAAAGATTAAGAAAAGAAGCTTTTGCCATCTAATCCTGACTCTTAAATTTATTGCAAACTGTACATGAAAAAATGGAAATACATTTACTGCTGTTTCATTTGAGGAAACTGGCTGAAAATGGCTTATTGGGCCCTAAAGCATCAGGTGACCTGCATTTGCAAGTTTGATCATTACATAAAAATCGCCACACAGATCAGTCCTGTTGGTAGTGTTCTGCTGGCTGGCATAGCGTTTGTTTGTGGGGTTTGGATGTTCTTTCTGTGTCACCAAGTGGTTGTTATTCTATTTGCAGACCGTTGATAAACAGATGACCTCTCCATAAGTATACCTTACATTTTGCTCACTGTAGTAGTCAAATGAATGGTGACATTACACAACCTGTCATAAATACACTGAGATTCTGACAAGTATGTATATTTTCCATCAGACTGCTGGTTTATTTCTGATGCCGTCCTTGATAAGCGTTTCATCACAAAAAAATGTTCCAACTCAGAATTATTTTGGTTTTAGATTTTCTCCTTAAAAATTTTAATTTTAGATAATTCCTTATTAAATTAGTTTATAGTGTAATATAGTGTGATGATGCCATCAGAACAATCACAAATATTACTGCTCGAGGTTACGCCAACACTCAATGCAAAAGACAGTGCAGATGGAGCTTTGATCTAGTAGGTCTCGGAACCATCACTATGGGAAAAAGGGGAAATTATTACACATTTCAATAAAAGTAATTGGTCCTTATGCAGACAAAAACAGCCACACATTTGCTGCCACTATGTATACAAATGTGAATGTAATTACCTTGCTTGTGCAGCCGAACTCCCTCTCTCCCTCCTGCACTCTTGGATGATTACGTTTTTCTGCCTGTGTTATCTGCGAGAAAAGCGTGCCGCTGTGCTGATTAACAAATAACTGTGATGAACCTCACAATGTCCAGTTAAGTCCAGTTTGATATGCTGTATTTGTGCAGAGAGCTGAGGTCTTCTGGGAACAGAAAAACTGGTAATCAAGGCATATATTTTTACAGCAAGAGGTCTAGGTTTTGCTATTATATTTTACATTTTATGCCATGTTTCCTTTGCAGTATAGTTTAATGCTGAACATCCCCCCTCACATCATTTCAACATTAGGATCAACCACCACTGCTGAATGTGTAGCAGGCTATCCAGAGCTGCACAGTGTGACTCTTATAACATAATTAGTCCATCTCTCTAGGAGGGTTTTGCTAGCTTTACCTATATGCCAAAGTAAAGTGCAGTCACTTTGATGATAAAAGGGATAAAAAGGCAACGATAAGGTGGAATGTTGAGCAGAGCGAGGCTGGTGTGAGCCAGCCAGTGGAGGTCTAATTGGATGAAGGAACCCTGTTGCATGAGGCGTTCTTCCCCGAGAGTGAAAAGACATTATGAAAACCTCCCACACTGCTTTCAGCTGATTCAATTAATTTATTTTTCTGTTAAACTGATGGAAATATTGCCTCTTTTCCAATAAGCGCCTGACAGCTTTAGCACTGTGACATGGCTTGAAGTCCTTAGCTCTAAGGGATTAATTGTGAATGTGTTTTGCTCCTGTCACCAGTCCTGCCCTCAACCTGATCCTAAAAGGGTGTCTGGAAATCACACTGTCTCCATGGCAGGCCAGTCCAGGCCCACCCTATGGTCAAGATCTCATTCAGTGTTGTAATTTCCTTCTTCCATGTTTGGTGCTGTGGCTTTTGTTTTGACTGGGCTGAGAGTGATCCTTAACTGATCGCCATGCCTCAATGCGGCTGAGGAAAAACATTGGTTGAAACAATAGGCAGAGGATCAGAGAGGTGGGAGAGTGAATAATGTGTCAGGTGCTCTGAATGAATTAAAGTGCAGTGCAGGGCTGTGGAAATACCTCTGTGTGAGGCCCTAATCAGCTGCAAACAAGGGAGTGAGAGAAGGGGAAAAAAAGCTTTCATTCCTGTAACTAATCATTTGCGGTTTCCCAATGCAGTCAGCCAACGCCAAAGGCAGAGACTAATAAACTGGGAGGCTGTGTAGATTTATAAATGATTAATTAAGGGGCCTCTCATGGGAACTACAGCAGCTATAAGCAAAAATATTAATTAGTTGAGATGAGACTTAAACTAACAGGAAAACATTCCAGCCATGTTGGAAAGCGCAGGGTGGGGGCAGCTTGTTTGACTCTGGGCTGACAAAAAGGGCCCCCACTGCTGCACTACTGTGAGGTGAGGGAGGGGGCTGTTTTGAATTTGGCTGGAGGATAATGAAGAGTTGCATAGAGTGTCAGACAGAGAGACACACAGGTCCTTAGTATTGAGTTGTAAGGAGAGATGACTGAGTGACTGAGAGGGTTAGGATTGGGTCTGAAATGAGTTCTCAACTGCCTCAAGTACCCCCACCGCCCACCCCACTCACACAGACACACACACACACACAGCTACATTACCATCTCTGGTTGCCTCTCTTCATGCCTGCCCTTCAGGGAGGTCTCTAAAGCCTCTCTTCTCTACTTCTTTTCATGAATGTCAAGATGCTGAGTTTAAAGTCTGGTAGATTAAATGGGACACGTTCAGTTTATTCTGCATCTAATGGCCTAGGTAACTCAGTAATTTCATGCAGAGGATCTCAATGTCACAATGCTTGCCAACTTCCAGAAAAAGAGTCCTGTTATTTCCTGTCCACTGGGAATACGTCAACTGGTTCACCATTTTCCATTACTGCGGCATCATCCAGGTAATGAAGTGATAGTGAAGTTAGCAACAGGACTTCATGGCTATTCATAGTTTTCACGTGATGTCACATCATTATAGAACACCCCCTGGAGGGCAAAACAAATGCATTCTTCCACTGTTTAGCAAAAATGCCAAAAACAGTTGTTTAATCGGATGCTTTAATGACTAGACTCACAGCATGATCACAAATTACTGCTAGCAAATTGCTGCTAGCAAATTGTAGAAAATGGCACGGCATGCAAGCACACATTTGGGCGGCACAATGGTGCAGTGGTTAGCACTGACAGGAAGAAAGTTCCTGGTTTGAATCTCCTGGTGGATTGGGGCCTTTCTGTGTGGAGCTGTATGTTCTCCCAGTGCCTGCATAGGTTTCCTCTGCATATTCCTGGCTGATTTAGACTTCTGCAGTGAATCTTTGTAGAGCCTACAACGTAAGATATGCAAGTGACTGACACCGTTGCCAGCATTCATGCTTGTGTGTGGTGCATTATGTGTTAATTACCTTGTTGTGTCCCGGTGTTTTATATGTGATGCCAGTCACGATAGAAACAAATAAAATGCCAAGGACTTTTTTCCCTACTTGGCCCCCACTCTTCGTTGTGGTCAGGTATTTTTGGAGGCCAACATATTTGTCCCTCAAATTTTTCCATGTCTTCGTACATTCCGATATTTTCATCAGTCTCTTTCCAGGAATTTGCTGACATTTGTGAGTCCTTATATTGAGGCTATGATTATTATTATAATCGTATAATCTCACTGCAATGATGCAACATGTAGTTACATTTCTAGGGAGGTGCATGTCAGGTTACGGTGTAGGGTTTCACAAGGGTTTGCAGATACAATCTACCTTTGATGTAGAATTAACACAGAAGTATAAATCCCATGTCAGGCTTCCTCCGATGGTCCAAAGACATGGATTTTAGGATAACTGTTTTTATAAATTGGCCATGGATGTTAGTTTAGCCAAAGTGTGTAGAATAAAAGCACTGAGTGGATGTATGGTTCAGTGTGGCTTGTAGTCTAAAGCTCTTTGGGTATTCAGTAAGACTATAAATGCCAGCTAATTTCCATTCTCTTAACCCTAGAATACATTTTCAGTGGCCATATGGTATCATTTGATTTGATTTAAACTTGATTTAAAAGGACATTTTTACTGCATTTGAGTCACAGGATAATGTGTTAACCAAACCAAAAGTTACTGCCTAGAACACTAAGTACATGAAACTGACCACCTATTAGGTAGATGGCTAACATTAGTTAATAAACACTCACCTTTACTTTGACAGTGAAAAATCTCATGTCCTTCATCTCCTCATCTGTAAAATTTTATCTTGGCACCAGTGTGTAAAGGAGGGATTCTCCATCACATATATGTCATTATTGCAAAGGTAGAATTCTGAAAGGGGTTTTTGTTTTCAGTGTTTGAAATACTGCAACAGCTGCACTATATGAATTGCAAGTGCCTAAAAACTTGCTGCTTGTTCACATAGTCTATCTTTGGTTTTTGGTTCTAAGTCTAAGTATTTGTGGCTTGAAACAGGCAGAAAATGTCAACAAGCCCTCCAACCAAACAATCACATCAATCATTTAATGGAGTAATTATTGTTGTTGTCTTAAAGAACCCATACAAGTGTTACAGTTATAAGGACTGACAATGGTAGAGAGCTGGAGCTGGCACAAACACTTCTGATTATGACCGAAATATCCATGAATTCTCTTAACTGCTCATCCAATTTTTGGTTGCAGTGGTGCTGGTGCCTATCCCAGCTGTCACAGGGCGAAAAGCGGCATTCACCCTCGACAGGTTGTCAGTCTTTCACGGGACTAACATAGACAGACACACAACCATTCACAACTACAGCCATTTTAGGATCACCCATTAACTGTGGGACGAAGCTGGAGTACCTGGAGGGAGCCCACCCAGGTACAAGGAGAACATGCAAACTCCACACAGAAAGACCCCAGCCAGCCAGTGGATTTGAACCCAGGACCTTCTTGCTATGAGGTGACAGTGCTAAACACTGCATCACTGTACCACAACACTGAACAAAGGATTTCAATTGTTTTTTTTTTTAGTCTAGGCACAAAAAGGAAGCCACACAGGCCCATGTAGAACGTGCAAACTCCACACAGAAAGCTCCCAGCCTGGATTTGAACCCAGAACCTTCTTGTGTTGAGGCAGTGGTACTAACCACTGTGGCACCATGCCATCTGTCAGGAAAACCAATATCTCAAAATTTGAAATCACATATAAAGTCTCTGACAAGTCCCTCCTTAAACCTGCACTCTGCATAATAATGTGGCCTGCCTCTGCATATTTACACACACTGTATACCACAAGACAAACCGATAAAAAAATACAAACAGCTTCAGATGGTAATCATGCTTCCACAAGTAACACTTTTTTTCCTTCTTCAAAAACTGCAAAGTAAAAATAAGGCTGTAAAATGTAGGCCAACACAGCACTGGGCAGCCAGCATGAAACACAATTACAGAAGTATGAATTCATTTGTAAAGGTTGTGCATCCCTTTTGAAGGTCTTGGTGATGAGAGCAAAAACCACTGAAAGCACAAACCTCCTGTGCCAACTCAAATATTATCACAGTTAGTAAAAATTGGATCAGACCTGCGGGATAAATAATCCAAGCAATACTTTTTTGAGACCTGAAATAATCAGGACCCTATAGAGAGTGGTAGACTTTGCATCTGGATGAGATTAACAATCACCTCACTATACCGTAGATGATGCAAACATAAGCCATTCTCAGAAAAGCTGAAGGGGAATCGGCCCTGTAGTGAATATGTGAAATATCCCAATATGTCAATCTTGACTTCAGTTTTATGTGCAGGTTAAAAAGAACTGGCCTTGACTGTTTTCATGTTTTCAGCACCAAATCAGATGAAAAGAGTCTGAGATGAAAAATTAGGGCCAAGTAGACACTTGAAGAGAGAGTCAGACATTCCTTTAAGCCATCATAATTGACTCACTGGAGGGCCAGACTCTGGTGGCGGTGAGGTGCTTCAGAAGTCAATGTTCCCAGAATCTAGAGTCAAGGGTGAATACATGTTTTTAGATTTCATAAATAAATATTTCATTCAACTGTCAATGGTATGGATGTGGTGGAAGAGAACCCTTTCATGTCACTCTGGTTTTTGGATGGGTCGGTGGTATGTGTGAGGGAAAATTGAGGCTACTAAAGGCTACCAGCAGGAGTCAGCCAGAAAAGACTCCTATTTGAATGATAGGCAAAGAGTCGAACTGTGTGTTTTTTTTCTCTCTCCTGATTCAACTGCAGAGGGTGTCCAGCAAAATTGGAGCAGTGTTTGACAACAATTAGTGGTACTGCTGTGAGCTGTGACAGGCAGGCGTATATACAACTCAAAGCAGACTCTGGCCCTCGACTTCACAGAGGATCAGACCTCCACATATATCAGGCCTATCACAACTCCAGACAATGTTGACAGTGAAAGGCAGTATTTATTTTACGAGTCAAGAACACACTTATTCAGGTCCAATAAGAAACATCAAAAT
Organism: Paratilapia polleni; assembly: GCA_015106735.1. Lineage (NCBI taxonomy): Eukaryota > Metazoa > Chordata > Actinopteri > Cichliformes > Cichlidae > Paratilapia > Paratilapia polleni. Next base: position 12,930 of record VUQI01003924.1, on the reverse strand, counting down.
AGGAAACTTACATTACGTATACATGCCCATCCTACTGAAATATCATGCTGAAAAACAACACCTCTGAACAAAAGGACAAAATACAACAAGACAACAGTGCTTATCATTGCTTACCACTGTTACACATTATTAATTTGACAACTTCCTAATAAGATACCACTACAATTTGAGTCCTGTTTGCATGCAAAAACCATCAATTTCCTACAGGCTCCACATATTTCTATATTTGCTCTTGTCATAACTGAAAGTCTTTGAGGTCTTAGTGTATTTTCTCAAGTAGTGACCATGGAATTTATTTACCTCAAATTCAGAATTTAACAAGCGTTTATTCACAGCAGGATTGGAGTTGTGACAGAATAGCTGTAATGGCCAAAGTAGGCTCTGAGTCTGAAAAGTGAAAAAGTGTAAACCTGCAGTTTAATGGCCAGCAGGGGGCTTAAAAAAGAAGTCTCATTGTTTAAAAGTCTGTCTCTCTGTGGTGTAGTGGTTAACACATTTGCATTGCACCCGAAAGATCCCTGGTCTGATTCTGGGAGGAGACACAAACCCAGTCTCAGGGAGTCACAAGCTCTTAGTGTCCCAAGACTGGATAAATAGGAGGGTTGCATCAGGAAGGGTATCCAGTGTAAAATCTGCCAACTCAAACATGCTGTGGCAACCCCTTGGAAAATAAGGGAACAGTCAAAAGTATCCATTGTTTAAAGGTCTATGGGAAAACTACTTGACTTATGACTTTAATATATGTTTTTGTAATGAATGTATGCTCTCAATTGCTAATTTCAAGACTTCTTCAGTACAGCTTGATGTTCATTTTGTAAACTTTGCTGACAAAGGGTATGCTTTCGGCATGCTTTCGGACAGCCTGGCCTGAGCTCAGATCATCTCAAACTGGTTTCCTCACATAACAGTGAGTTCACTGTACTCAAATGGCCTCCACAGTCATCAAATCTCAGTCTAATAGAGCACCTTTGGTGGGATGTGGAGTGGGAGATTCACATCATGGATGTGCAGCCAACAAATCTGCAGCAACTGTGTAATGCTATCCTGTCAATATGGACCAAAATCTCTGACAAACGTTTTCAGTGCCTTGTTGAATCTATGCCACAGAGAATCAGGGCAGTTCTGAAGGCAAAAGAGGGTCCGACCCAGCGCTAGCAAGGTGTAACTAATGAAGTGGTCGGCGAGTGTAAGTAACGTGTACACCAACAACCAGACAGAATTAAAGGACTTCAAAGATGCAGGGGTCAGAATAAACTAATCAAAATCCTTTAAAGCATTCAGAGTACATATAAGAAAATATGAACACAAAGTAGATAGCAGTGCAAGGGAAGGGATGTTTTCTCCCCAACCCTGTTTGTTCATGTCCACCATGACCCCTGCTCTCAAGTGACTCCTGGATTTATTTGAGGAAATAATTCCATTATTATAAGGGAGTAAAGTTTATGTAGGTCAGGGTGGACGGGTGGGCCAACAGCATATTAGCACAGCAGGAAGCCAAAGTTGTCTTTTTCTTTATTAAGCATGACCATAGCTGTTTCATACCTTTGAACAAAGGTTTATTTTTGTAAAGATCAAAGACAACTCCAATAAATTAGATGTTTTAAACCAAACCAAAATGTTTCCCTAAATACACCTTGTTGTTTTTGTCTCTAAACATAGACAGGCCTTAGCCATAACGTTTTCACTAAATTATTGTTCAGTTTTGGAAAGCCGAAACAATTTCTTATGCTCTTTGTGTCAGTCTAGACTGATTTTTGTCATTTAATTCTGGTGCTTTTTCTTTGGAAGGCAGTCTTGATGCAGCAGTACTTGTATTGGTTACTGTACATTTTGTGTGTGGACCACTGTTTGTCCTTGCTGTTCACAGTGCTTAAGTGGATGCTGATTAATGGTCAATGGGCAATAATTTGCTGCTAAAATGCCATTCCTCTGGGAAGCCTTGCCACAATATTTTGGATAGTTGCAGCAGGGATTTGCTGATTAACCGATTTACAAGTGCACCTATAAATATCACTGTATACTGTAGCATTAACATTTCCCTTAACAGGAGCTAAGAGGCTAGGAGGCCTATCCTTAGCCATATAGTGTACATTAATATGCAAAAGCAGTTACTGTTTGAATTAATGTATCACAAAGCTTTACAGTACCAAAGGGCAATTCAATCAAAATTGTCTATTATTTGTACAAGTTCACAAGGTTGTTGCAACCCTCCTGTATTTAAAGCACACACACAAAAACATGCTGATTTTGTTTCTGCAGAGTAAATATTTGTGTCTTGAATAAATTGCAGGTAGACGCAATGACTTCAGGAGCTAAAAACAAATTTAGGCAATAATTGAAATGTAGCATAAAATTGCCCCTGCAAATAACCAAGAGCCATTACGTGAACACATTCTCTCCCTTTCACTAAGAAACCAACCTGGAGACACACAAAAACAGTACACACGCTTGAACACAAACACACACGCACACACGGGAGAGATCTTTGAGGGTTTCACAATAGCACATTTATCCGCAAAATTAAAAATGGTGATTGATCCATGGAATATTAACGGTCAACAACGTTTTTCATTAAGTTGTGAAGGGGAGCGAGGGGAGGCATTCTGGTAGAAGAACGGGAGCAGGAAGGAAAAAGAGCAAAAGCTTTATTTAATACTGATCCTGTACAGTAAAAAGGCCCGAAGAGAAATGTAAATACTAGACTCCAATAACGCGACAGCACACTAATCATATTTACAAACTATATTAAATCTGCCCATTGTGTTTGCTTTGCTGAGGATTGGCTACCATGTAATTGTCATTGTAACCAGTGTTGGCTTGTGGGAAAATTTAACTGAAGTGATATAAGGTGACTGGTAGGATTATTATTACTTTATTATGACCCAGTATATGTTTATTAAAACAATTTGTCATGCAGAACAGGAGTGGGGAATGGAAACATTAAATCTTGCTCCACTCTGGCCGCAGAAATGAGTTACAATAAAATTAATGGTGAGGAGGCCTGTGCTGACACCAGAGTGGTACGTAATAACCCGCTGCTTCGTTTCATTTGCCGATCATTTCCTGTTGGGCCCTCACCATTAAACATACATGCTGGGGATTATTGAAATAGCCCTGCGACAGCCATTGTGGTGTAGTGTGAGTGTGCCTATGTCATCGTGGTTGTGTGCGCGCTTTCACGGATGTGTTCGCAGGCGTGTGTTTTGGCTGGTTATGCGGCTTTTATGTGGCTGGCCATTTGATCTTAAAAACACCGGCGTCATGGCAATATGCCACGGCGTGCTTGTATTTCTGGTCGCGCTGTTATGAGAGCAGAGATATTAGGACAGAGAGACGGTAAGGGCTGGGATCTGAAGTCTTAGGGGGAGGCGTCATTTCACTGAGTGCCTGGGAGGGGCAAGATTAGTCTGTCAGTTGTGTCTAAAATGACTTTGAGGCTATAGCTACAGGGATGCAGCAGAAGTTTAGCCAAGGAGTTAAGTGCATTTACACTGAACACTGACCTTCTTTCCCCTTGTGGTCTTGTGTTTGTGAGGACTGCCGTGGTAAGATGTAGACTGATTATATGACTTGAGAGCATTTTTTTCATCTTATGGTGCTATAGCAGCAAACTTAAATAAAGTATAGCAGCTCTGCCATGGCAAGCCCACTCTAATAAGCACAAGAAAAACCACAACACTGGTTTACATTTAAAATACTGTAACCAATCATACCACAGCTTACCCTGTGCAAAACCAATGACTGATTTCAATTGATGTAAATCAGAGAGCATGTGATGGTCTATCACGTAGATGTATAGAAAAGTACCTTTACATTTTACAATACTATGTAAGGGTTTAAATTTGATCAGAGAACAATCTGATCTGCTTGCAAAGAACATTCTGAGCACTTTAACAGCACCAGTATGACTGGGATAATGTTTACACTGTTTTATACTCAGTGTACTAGAAATCAGTATTGCTTCATTCTAAGAAACAATGCAATACATGCATCTTCGGACTTCTAAGTTAGTCAGTAGCTTCCTTTTCTTTGTGCTTTGTAGTGTGGAAGAATAAGCAGCAGCACAGACAGTGTAATAATGAAGTG
>VUQI01003905.1:13450-33323 GCA_015106735.1 Paratilapia polleni | reverse complement strand
CATTCGCACCTCCCTTTCTTGATGAGATTTAGCCTGAGCAGAACAGTCAAAAAGCATCAAATATAGATGTGTCTGTGTGTGTGTGTGTGTGTGTGTGTGTGTGTGTGTGTGTGTGAATAATGTGAAAGAGGCCATGAAATAAAGATGAATTGCTGTCTGTGTGTGAGAAAATGTGAAAACTATGTGTGTCATTGTGACAGAGAGTGAATTAATACTGTGTGTAAACAGGAAGCTCGAAGCTCTGCAGTGACATCTTGTGGATGTCACTGCAGAGTGGATCGGCAGACCTCAATAAGTATCAGACGCAAAATTTCAACAGAAATTCTCTACAGTCAGTAATTCAGTATTATCATATTTCCACTTTCAGTGGGATTGCGTCATGACAGTATGATGCCATGTTGATGTACAAAATTCTGGTGCCCAAGTTATACATTAAATTGATTACCAGTAGTTGTTTTACAAGAAAAGCCTTCATCTGACAGAAGTTCAGCTGTGTTCGTTTCTGTGGGTGTGCCCCGCTTGCTCCCACTGACTCACATCCCACCACTACGGTCGAATAGTCCAAAAAATGACCTCCTGCCTTCTTGTCCTGTACACTTTTCCTTTGCCTCGATGGAAAACATCACGAGGTCAAGGAAAGGTGTGAAGGAAAATTTATAAAGACTTAGGAAAAGTGAACCACAGTGCACAGAGAATCTGACTGCACTTACACTAGACTCTAACAATGAACTACAATATCCAGAAGATGGACTACAAGCTGCGCATCCTACTCCACCACATCCTTTTCTCCTCTTTGTTAAGGCTTTCTATGACTGAAGTAAAATTCTTATCCATTATCCATCACTTATCCAACACAAGGTCCTGTGTATGTGTGTTTGTGTATGGTAAAAATTCATGTAATGATAATCCTAGAGGCTGTCTATACTGGCAACAACTGATATAAGTAATGCAAACTGAAAGCGAACCTTACATACACTTCTATCAACAGCTCATAATCTTGATTTAGAGAGCTAATATAAATCTACAGTATGCTTTTCATAAAAGGCAACAACTTGACAAGAAGCAGATTTTATTAAAGCAACATAATCTTCAGAGTTCAGCTGTGGGTTTAGCAGCTTGTTGTTGAAAATTCAAAACCTGTCAGCAGGTTATGGCATGACATAGAAAACACACTTTAATTACCATTTGCATGATCTGCGCCACTTTGTCAGTTTTCATTAATCGTGTTCTTGAATGGTCGGATGGTGCTTCACTATGAATTACGGGATGTAATTATTCCTTTCATAAAGGATGGTCCAGTTGTATCCTATGCTGAAGGAGGTAATAATGAAACACTGAATCACCTTTCCTGAGTATTTAGAGGATTCAAACAGCTCTTATTATGGCTGCCATGAAGATACTTCTGGGTCACTGCACTCAGTTAGGAACCTTTCTAAGCGAAATTGACTATTCAACCGCACCCCCGGTCTCCTGTGGAGTCAGTACACAGCTGTCTCCACTTAAAGCGTAGTAATCAGCACTGGTGTAAAGCTGGGGACAGGAGCCATTTGATGGACATGTTGGCCTAGCTGTTTCTTTAAGTAGAGCCTTTTAATAAAATCCTGTTTTATTAGTAAATCTGCCTTGTTTGACTCTTTTTAAATTTTTTTCAACTGGATACCTTTATTGTTACTGCACTACCCCATTTCGGGGAACATAAGAGATATAAATGTACCTATTGTTTGGTTGCTTGAAAGAGAGATTGAGGCCTAAATGTGCATGTAAATGGCAGGAAAATGGAATGCTGCAAAGACATTTGGCTCTCTGACACAAGATAAAGTTTTATTTTCTTGTTTATATAATTTGTAATGCTTCTTTTCCACAGCTTGTTTGTTCCTTATTTAGCCCTACATTACAAAAATAAGGCAGAAAAATGAAAAGGAAAAAAAAAACAACCCTACACCCCTGCTTGTCCATTGCACCTGGACAATGTTGATCTCTTACAACTGGTTTCCCAGGCATGGATTCCTAGACTAAAAGAAATCAGTGAAGATCTTAACTGGAAAAAGTATTTAGTCTAGGATTAGGCATAATCCATGTCTGGAAAAACTAAGCCTTAATGATCGATGCTAAAATCACTGGCCCACAATTGAAATGAATTGCTTACTCCTGATGTAGCTGGGGTGGCTAACACAGCAGCGTGGGTGTCGGTCTGAAGGGGAATTACACAGCTAGACTTTGCACAGCTCCATCAGGAGCTACAAAGGGCTTTATACATTTTTTTTTTCAAACATGGCACTCCTCATGACTTGCAATGTTCCTCAAGCGATCTGAAGTCTAAAACATTAACAATTTTAAAAAATAAATGGGTGTGTGGAGTTAAAAGAAGTGAGCTTACCAGACTTCTGCAACTTGAGGCTACATAATAATACATTGTTCAAGCATAAAACACCCAAAATCTCCAATCAACTCTGTGCTTCTGTGGTGCATTGTGGGCAATGTTGGTGCCAGGTTTCGACACAGAAGAATGCAAGAATATTTTTGCTTCTGCAGCATTGATTTTACTATTCATTCGAGTCCAGTTCTTTTAAGCTTTGGGGCTAGATATTGCATTTTGCCAGAGAGGATTCTCACAAGTACAGAAATACTTGTTTTCTTGTGTGTATTGTGCTCACAGGCTGTATGGTTGTGCATTAAACACCAAAATGCACACCTAATGTAGCTGTGCATGTAGATAAACAAATATTTAAATAGAGCTCTAGTTCAAAACACTTAACCATTCTCATATCTTCCCCTATATCCACACTGGGGTTTTTTTTTCTTAACAGATCTTCACACATTAGTAATTAAATGCATCTGCGTATACAACTTGAACCCTCACATTACCAGCTCTAACATCAGCCATAACATGACAGTCATAAACTATGACTTGAGCCATGAGTGTAATGATTCTTTTCCTGTCGCTTCTCAATTAGGTACCTGCCAGAGGTGATGGGTGATGGTTTGGCCAATCAGATCAACAACCCAGAAGTGGAGCTCGACATCACAAAGCCAGACATGACTATCCGGCAGCAGATCATGCAACTCAAAATTATGAGCAACAGGCTGAAAAATGCACTGGATGGCAATGATGTGGACTTCCAGGACGCAAGTGAGTCATTTTCTGATATCTGTACTATAAAAACTACTCTCCAGACATAGTGTTTTACATATTATTCCTCTCACAAAACTCACCAGTTTGCAGTCTTACAAGTAGATCAAACGCATCACTGCGACACACACGTTTAAGGGTCTCATTCCCTTGAGTTAATGAGACCTGGTATTTGAGAACAGAATACTCCAAATAAATGGTTTAATTAAAACATTAATTTCATTCATGGAGGTCACATGGACCCATTTACAACCTGAAAAGTTAGAGCATCTCAAGAGCAGCTGAAGGTGACATTTTGTTTTTACAAAAAAATAAGGCAAAAAAAGAAAAAAGAAATCGCCTTCACATGATTTTCAAAGAGGTGTTTCACAATTTCCCATTAAGAATGTGTTGTCTGTCTCTCTATAATAACCTCCCAGGTGATGACATCAGCGGCTCTGGTAGCGGGATGTGTGTAGGTGGACAGTGTCCTCGGAGCAGACCAGGACTGTATGCCTACTCACCAGACAACAACCGAGTCAGAGGCACAGCCACGTCCCAAACCGGCTTCTGTAGCCTGCTACTCCTGCTCCCGGTGACCCTCCTGCTGCTTCAGCGATGATGGACCACTGCTGCCTCCAGTCAGGAGTTTGAAGTCTATGGCAGGGCTGAACCGTGGGAAGGACAAATGGGGGTTTGGCTTGAGGAAGACTGGAACTTAACTTTGCCAAAAAAATAAAAAATAAATAAGAGACATTTTGGGGAATGAGAAGACATTTTCATTGACTAAGAAGAGCAAAAACTGACTATATTCTTTATTTTACTGACTTTTCATATGTCTTAGTTTGTTAGAGTTTTTTTTTTTGGATGAGAGCAGAAAAAAAGAGGCAGACAAGGAAAACAAACAAGGGATGACGAAGAAGACTCTGAAGATAATGATGTCCATTTGTGTCCAGTCAGCAGGCTGCAGAGCTCTGTGAAAAAAAGTGTTTGGTGCCCTGATATATGGTGCATTCAAGGTTTGTTTTTTTTCTTTATTTAATTTTTTTTTTTTTCTTTGTTTCATAACTTGAGTCAAGGTTGTCTACCTTAACAAACATTGTGTACGCTGTAAATGTTTGTGTACATTAGCTTAAAGGCTGGCACCATATTGAGCCATGAATGTACAGTATAATAATCTACTGGCAAGGAATCCCCCATAATCTGTGATGTCGTCGTCCAGAAGTCTTGGTTTCACTGCTTTAAGCAGACACATTCAGTAGGATATGTTTGAAATATTGCAGATAAATGATCACAATCCTGACATGTATGAGATGTGCTGTGCTGTATACCCAACCATTGCAAAATGGTTTTCAAAAGAAACCTGAAACAACCACTTTTTTTTTTATAACAACTCATTATCTTTGTGAAGAAGTAAGCAGCCTCATTGAAGCTCTTCGAATCAAGCACACACAAGCAGTTTCCTTAAGCTCTGTTTTTTGAAGACAGAAAATTGCACGATTGTTACACATCTGGTTGCAGTAAACACACGCACGCACGCACACACACGAACTCCACAGAGAAGATAAAGTCCAGAGAGGACGATCTGGGGAATGCTCGCCTGTGTTGAGGCTGATATACAGTAGATCAAACCAAAGCGTATTACACACACACACGTGAGAACCCTTCACCAGGTTTTGTACTTCATATGATGTTTAAAAAAAAAATGCACCAGAAAGAAAACAAAAGGTTTCAGTTCCTGCAACATTTGTACATATAGGATATTTGCAAAATACTGTGTGCATCAGCCTGGTGATAGATCATTTACTTGGCATGCCTGACTTCAATCTGCACTAATACTGGTACACATGGAACTTCTGATTCACGTAAATGTGTTACACACACACACATTTTACACTCTGGGGCTATGTATTACGCCGGTTTTTATTCATCAGTGTATCCAATCACACATTTCATTCATTAAACTCTGTTTGATTGTAGCAGTGGATTTTTATTTATTTATTTATTTATTTATTTGTTGCCATGGACAGTTTGACTTGATTAGCACTCATTTAAGTCTGTGTGATGAAATAGTTCAGCAATTTGGCAAAATATGACTAGTCTTTCCAAGATTTCCAAGAATGTCAATAACACACTCGTATTTGTTTCTAAAAGTGAAGCTATAGCCAACAGCCAGTTAGCATTTATTAAGAGTGGAACTGGGGGTGGGATGGAAGGTTATCTTGGCAAGAACTGCTTAAGTTTATTTATCAACACCGTGAAAAACACACATTTTTGTCTTTATACTTCTGTTTTTAAATTTTATTTTTTATTTTTTTTAAACAAACAATCCAAGGCAAGAAAAGGAAGCCAAAGTGTCAGAGTACCTTTAATGGCCACTTGAGGCTAGCTCCAAAAGGGACTCTGACTCTGACATTAAAATCCTCTACTTTACATCAGAAATAAACAGCCTGATACAAAAAGTTATTTGGCCTCTATAGCTAACTTTCCCCTTCAGGAGAGCTTCAAAAGGGAAAAATTTTTATATAAAGATTTTAATTATTTTAAGTTTTTTAAAGTTATGTATGGTTAAGGGCATGGCCACTTTGACTGACAGGTAACATCGCCGCAGCTAACTGATGCCTTTTGGGAGCACTTTTAGAACAAAAATATGGTTTGCTCTGTGGTTAATTGTACAAACACAATAATGAGAATAATGGGCTCCAGTTTGAGTGAAACCATAAACAGCATAAAAAAATGGACATAGCTATCATGATGTCACCCATTGGTTTGTGAAATCCTGTCTTGAAGCCTCAAGATGAGCATTTTCACCATTTTGAAACTGGATGTGATGACGAGTGGCGGATCCAACTGTGAACTCGCACGGTCATTGGCTAACGACATGTCAATCACAAGTCGGTAGCCAATGAGCACATCCTGGATAATCTTTTCTGACACTTATACCAAAATATACAAAATAGACTTAATGTTTTATACACTATGACCCAAAATGAGCGACTGAGAACCTGAGTCTCAGCAGCAAAGTGTTTACAGAGGTCCCTGCAGAGGGCCGTTTTCCCATAGACTTCTATAGGACTGGAAGTTTTTTTTTTTTGCAACTACAGCTATCGCCATTCTGGTGGCCTTCAAAAAGAAGGCAGGTTTAAGGCTTCACTCTTCAGACCGGAAGCTATGTCCATCTTTTATACTGCCTATGAGTGAAACACAAGTATTTTATTAGTATGTTACTTAGCACTAATTAGCAGGTATGTGTAACTGTGCAATGCACTCAAGAGGCTAGAGCTGCACCCTGCTAACCAATCTAGCTGCTGTTAGCTTAAAAATTAGCATTCCACTCTCTTGTCCAAATATGGAAACCTAATAAGTCCAAATAAGTAACAGCCATAATACCAAACTGAGGCTTCAAAACTGTAACCCAAAAAGCAATGTGTTACAACCATCTTTAATATACAGTCTGTGGATATAAGCAGTGGTAATTAATGAGCTTTAGTAGTGCTGTGAATTTTGATATCTTTCAACAGAGCCAAGATGGAAAGAAAAATGTAATGTTTTAATAGTCTACAACTCATAAAAAGGCTTTTCTGATGATCTAAGTATTAACTCTTCTGATCTAATGCAGCTATTAATATGTCAAAATAAGTAAAAAAAAATTAAAATAAAAAATGTGACTAAGCACCAGTTTTTTTTTTTTCCTCTTTAAACTGCCTGTTCTCGATGCTTTGTAGCCACCAGATTTCAGTCATGACTCACTGCCTGGCCCTGTTTTCACTGCAGGGTGAACCAATGCCATATCCGCTCCCAGATATCATCCAACTCTAATCAAGAACATCAAATCTAGGATGATTTTGTTCTCCTTCTATTTAAAGCCTCGACTTGCTAGCTACACTACAGCTATAAATAAACGTATAGCTCTTTGTAACAGGCAACGACAAGCCTCATCTGGTCCTGCTGGGGGAAACGGGGCTGACAACAATCCTGTCTGTCAAGGGTGTTCAGTTACTGAATGATTTATTTTCCTGATGCTTTCAAATCAGATACAACAGAATGAAATGTAGCCCACGCATGCATAAAGTTCACGGCAAGTTTACATTTTTGAACCAAGGTGAATGTTTCAGTGTACACGCCTCACATTTCACTTCCCAGCATCAGTATCTGAGAGTCTGATGCACAGATCTTTTTTTATATTACATGTCTACCCTGTAATGTTTCCTGTCATGCAATTGGGAATGATGTGGAAGTAAAAGTAGAATCTGAACTGAACTTTACTGACGTGTTGGAGGATGAGTGTGGCAGCCACATGCTACCACACTTTTGATTTCTATTCTGCTATGTCTAGACGTGTAGACCAGTCAACGTTCAGCACTGTGTCTGACTGTCCCTGATCAAAGCTTATTCGCCTTGCTGAGTCCCTCAGGAAAGAGATACCTCTTAACAAAGGGCTGCATGGCTCTGGCTGTACAATTTTAAAAGAGTAACCACAACCTTCGGAGACAATTCAAACATTATTGCTCTGCTCATGTGGCAGCTAGCAGACCTGTAATCGATTTTTGAGTCTCCACCTGTGGCTGGAAGGAAATTATGAATGCCTCCAACTGCTGGCTTTAAGATAAGAGGTGTCTCCCTCTATTTGTTTGCCTCTCACTGACATGCACTCTCATATACACAGCTCTTTGGGATAGTGGTCAGTATGAACAGGATGCAGCAGCCCCTGAGTGAAGCGACTGTTGTAGGTTGTGGTGTGTGTCATAACAGCTGTTGGCAGCTGAAATGTCATCTTGATGGACAGGAAATGGACCATCTGGGAAGAAAAGTGCAGCAATGTCACAGTGGTAAGAGACAGTGTAAGAGGCACAGGATGAAAGAGGCAGGAGAAAGGATGGAAACCTAAAAAGTGAATTGATCCAAGGCCTCCGGGGCTGAAAAGTTTTCAGTAACAGAGTGAATGTTTTTTTTTTCCTCCTTTTCTTTTTTAGATTTTCATACTACATTTGTCATTATACAAAGCTTTTAGGCTTTTGCAGGGAGCCAAGAAACTTAACAGTGCTTCCTCCGATACGTTAGAGAATCACCTTTTCTGCTAGTGTGGTCAATATTTTAAAAAAAACTGAACTGAACTGAAACTCTTAAAATATTATGACTTTTTGCTTTTAAAGTAGTATGGCAGTCCTGACACTTTAAATCTGCTGAGGGTTAAAGTTGGCCATACAGCTTAGGGAGAGACACAGATGTTTTCACTCTGGCAGATTAGGCCTGTACTCAGGTTGAAGTGTACCTGTAAGAATGATAAAAACATCAGTTATCTTACACTTAAAAGGTACTAAGAGGACATTTAGGGAAATGTCCATCAACACAGTCCCGAAAAAAGGTCTGATTAGTCAACATAAGCGAAAACACCAGTGTAGGTGATAGTTGTTTTTCACTTAATCCTCTTTATCCCCTGTAACACAAGGCCACACACTCCAGTCCTTGCTTTTTCTCCTAATACTGCAAAGGCTGTTTTCATGTATCAAATTAACCCCAGGGTCTCGCCCAGGGATGTGAAAGACTAGAAAACCACTCAACTTTTGTTTTCTATTGGAGGCCTTGGGCTGAACGTCTGCAGAAAGCAAACATACCTATGTAGGGTTTTAAATAAAATTTTTAAAATGCCTTTTTAGCTATGGTATGTTGCATATCAGCAGCAGATTTTTTTTTTTTAAAGCTATCAAGTTGTGACAAAAAATAAGAAACTTTACAGTACCAAATGTAAACAGTTCTCTACATACAACTAGCTGCCATTTTTGCTATCTTAAATGTTTCATTGATGATGATTTGAACCAAAAATTTCAAATTTGGATTCATCACTCCATAAGACCTGTTGCTCTCATTTTCAGTCCAGTTCTTGTGTAATCTGGCATATGTCAGCCTTTTCTCCCTGTTTCCCTTCCTGAAGAATGACTTCTTGACAGCCACCCTTCCACTAAGACCATTTCTGATGAGGCTTCAGTGAACAGTAGCTGGATGCATCTCTCAGGTCCTGTTTCAGGTCTTTGCTGGATTTTTTTTGTTATCTCTTAAGGACATGACTTTCAGATACTGTTCATCTGCTGTAGATAGTTTTTAAGGCCTGCCACTTCTTCTTTTGTCCACCACTTGTCCAGTTTCCTCACATTCTTTTTAAGGACACACTGCACACCATGCTGAGAAATGCTAAATTTTCAGCTAATTGCTCTTTAGGAATCACCTTGTTTGTGCAAAAATCTGCTTTATGCCTGTCAAACTCTGTTATCTTAGGGATTTTTTGTAGATTCAACTAAAGAAATGGAAACAAATTTTATATTTTTGTGACAGGCTGCTAGTAACAAAGTGCCTAAAGATTCAACTTAAAATTGGTTCTTTGCTAAGTTGTCTGTTATGTGTAGGCACAACACAGGTTCATCCGTTGAGTTTGGTGCCTTTTTTTATGCTTGAATGATTCATAGGTCATTGTTAAGCGGTTTTACAAATAAAAAAACATTCCTCTGAAAATGGTCAGGTACAAGGACCTTTTCACTCACTGGAAAATGAGTGAAAAAGCAGCCAATGTCCAAAGATAAACCTTGAAAGACTTTCAGAAAGCCTGGAGAACTATTTGTCAAGAGCACTTGAAAAAATTACAAGAAGGTCTGGCTCCTTGGAAGCAAAATATAAAGAAATGAGTAGTGGCTCAAGACTTTTGAACAGTACTGTCTATATATGTATGTACTTTTGACTGAGTGTTGTTTTCACTCTATATATTGTATATATAGTGTATGAACAGTCTCAGTCAGAACCCTGGGGAAGGCTAAACCAATAGCTGAGAAGCACTGGTCCTCCTGTTTTATCAGCTGCAAACATCATTATTGCAGCAATATGCTTAAAGACCCTTGAGAAAGACCACAACTCACATCCCATCATAATGAGGCTTTGGCCATTCAATATGTCACAGGACCAGAATCAATTTACGTTTTGTTTGGTTGCTGCACTGCTTCTAGACCACTGGGTGTCGCTATCCCGTCACGCCAGCCGCCGTGCCGGGGTGGGGGAGACCTGACCATTGGGCATTCATCGTGGGTCAGGTGGAAAAGAATGGGTGATTGGTTTACGAGCCGACATTCTCTCTCCTGATTGGACAGAAAGGTGTGAGAGAAAAGACGCCGAGAGGCGAGAGAGCGGATCTCCAGCAGGAGTCTATCCCCTTCAGTACGCGCTGACTGTGCCGGCTCAGCACACACACACACATACTGAGACTGAGGACTGAGATGTGACTCCTTACCAGAGGAATACAGCGTGTTTCAGTGGGATTTTTCTCTGTCAGCGGGATAATGAGAGAACACGGGTGGGGAGTCAGATTGGCCATGCCGGCCACTTGGGTTGTTCTGATTCTCTTCGCGGTTACTTCGGTGCGCGCAGTGGAAGGTAGGTGTGCAAAAGAGGGGCATCTCTGTGTTACAGCTGGCGCAGGGTGAATTAATTTATGCACAGTGGTTGAAGCAGGAGAGTTCAGAAGCTGTAATATCAGCTAAGCTCTATTATCCTTAGAGACTTGTAGTTTAACTTCGTACAGAGCTCCATACATTTTTGTTAGAAACTTGATACTGCAGTAGGATTTACCACAGTAAGTTTGCTGGTCCTTCATGGTGAGCTGGGGGTGTTTGGGGTTTAATATGACGGCTAATTGCCTTTCAGCAGCGGACCAATTCGTGCTTCATTGGGAATACTGACAATTATTGCTCACGTATCACTGTGCACATATGAAAGACACGAAACGGCATGAAGTTCTCCCTTTATGCTCTTCTAATATATTTCATGTTCTTCTTTTATGCAGTCGACTAAATGCCCCCAATATCAACTCTTTCCAGGACATAAAAGACATAAATCACATTTAGTACTGCATTTATGTACATATTACATGTATAAATTATATCAAGTTACTCACATAGTCCATAATGTCTCTTGACATACTATAAAAATGTGTGTTGTTTAGTATCAAACATTACTATGATTCTCCCTCCTGAGTGCACTGTTGTAGCTCTTTCATCACACAGGCGGCCACTCACCTGGAGCAGCAAAGTGAATCATAATTATAGCTCACAGGTGCTCACTGGCTCCTTGTAGTTGCTTCCACCTCCCCCGCTGCTCCTTCTGCTGCTCCTCCCTAACATGACCTCTCACTCCTCCTGCTGCTTCCCCCTGAAGCGCCATCTCCCCCACGCTCGTTTCCAACAATCACCTTGTGCCTCTTTTGTTACCATAAACCTCTCGAAGTATGATCTCCTGCTACTCATCTCAAAGCATCCCGCCGCTCCTCTGTTCCTAACTGCTGTGTTCCTGTAGCCAAGCATCACATTGTTTTGCTCCTTCACCACAAGCATCACCTGCTGCCCCTTATTTTACTTCCCTTCCAGCATCTCCTACTGCTGATGCTCCTCTCTGAACAGCATATTTTACTCCTGCTGCTTACCCACCCGCCATCTACCCCTCTTCCTGCTTCTTTTCTGAGATCTGAGTTCTTCTACACCCCAATCAAAATCCTGCTTCTCCCTTTGCTTCCCCCTTTTCCTGTCTGCAGACATTTTTTTTTTTTTTTTCTTGCTGCAACCCTCCAAGTAGAACTCCCCTCTGGTGCTCCTGAAGCACTACCTATAGCTTTTTGGGCTATTTTCCCTCAAGCATCCCAGCATCGCCTAATGCATCCATGCTTCTCCTAAAGCACAATCTCCTTATCCTTCTTTTACCCCTCTCCAGACATCTCATCTCAATCCTGATGCTCCTCTCCAAGAGTCTCCCTCGTTCCTCTTCTGCTGCTCTTTGAGCCTTTCTTATTGTTTGCGTTCCTCACTACCACTCTGTTCCTCCCTTTTCTCCTGCTTTTTTTCCCTCTCTCTCCTACTCCTGCTGTGCTCCTCTTCAAGTGTCACCCCTTCCTCTTTCTCCTCAAGCATGACTTCTTGCTCCTTCTCTTTCTCCTCCCCAGTCATCACCTGCTGGTCTGCCCTTTGCGGTCCCTCCTCTTGCTCTTTATGCAACACTTCTCGTTTCACCTGCTGCTCTTTCTCACACTTCAGCGACTGCTCATGTCAGTCCTCTGAAATCCTTGCCTAGTTCTTCTTGGTGCTCCTCCTCCTCCTCCTCATGTTCTTGCCACTGCAGCTCTTCCTCCTCTTCTTATTTTTCTGCATTTTCTTTGCCAGCGTTCAAACAACTAAACCAGTCATGCCTTGAATTGCTTTTGCTTTCCTCTCCTTCTCCATCTTCAGTCAACCTCTGCTCCCATGTCCTCTGCTGCTTCTCCTCCTGCTGCTGCTGCTGCTGTTGCTTATGGAAGTGCTAGATTAGTCTACTGCTGTGTTTTAATGGTGCGCGTAATGACAGGCTTCGTACTGACTCTTCCCCATTATGAGACATGTAAATGTGTTGAAGGGCAGCTCTATTTTGATTAAACGGAATGCTGTTGCTGTGTGTGTGTGTGTGTGTGTGTGTGTGTGTGTGTGTGGAGGAGGGAGAGGTGGGAGGTTTAGTTAGAGAGAAGAGACAGATAGGTACAGTGTGGGTGGTGGGTTGTTTTGTGGTCATGGTGGCCTTTTCATGGTAAGTAGGTACCTAATGAACTGATGTATAAGCTGATCTGAGGTTCTTGATGTTTAAAAAAAAAAATAAAATAAAAAATGCGCACACACACAGCTGACACAGTCACTGTTATTACCTGTGCTTTGTGTACACTGTTGCACTTCTCTCTATACACTCTCAGACTCTTTCCAGAGCCCACCTGATGCTTGCACTGGGCTGGTACTGTTAACCAACATCATTATCAGTGCATTTTATATTGGTCTTTAAGCAGAAAGAAACTGCAGTAAAGGCATAAATGTATGTTTTTAAAAAGGATTTATCAGTAATTTTTATTATCCTGATTAATAAGTCATTTGGTCAAACAAACAAATACTGCAAAAAATTACAATTTCCCAGAAATGCCAGACTTGGAAGTCAAACATTTTAAAATAAAGTATAAATGAATATATAACTCTAATCAAAATCCAAATTTTTTATACATAAACTACTTAATCTTCGTTATTAAGTATTGGGCTGCAACTAACAAATATTTTCATGGAAAGAAAATGGTTAAAAGCCCAAGGAGGTGTGTTTCTTGTTTCAATTATATTTCCAATCCCCAAGTTATTTAGCTGACTACACGGACTCTCTGTAAAAAGATGGGCGTCGCCGCTGTGATGTTATCTGTTGTTCTTTGCATAAACGGTATAAAACACGGACGTAGCTTCTAGGTCGGAAAAATGAATCCAATTCAGAAGTGCCTAAAAACCTGCGTTCTCTCTGAAGGCCACCAGATGGTGATAGCTGTAGCTGGGAAAAGACTTCCGGTCCTGTAGAAGCCTGTGGGAAAACGGCTCTCTATCTTGACCTCTGTAAACTGTTTCCTGCTCATTTTGGGTCATATTAAATTTTAAAAAATTAAGTCCATTTTGGTCATACTATGTTTCAAAATGGAGGAAACTGCATGCTCATTGCCTAACGAGTTTGCAACCGCAAGTCATTAGCCAATGAGCGTGCAGTTTCACAGCCAGATCCGCCCTTCCTCGTTACATCCAGTTTTTTGCAACCAAGATGGCGGAAACACTCAACTCGAGCCTTCAAAAAGGACTTCAGAAATCAAAGGGTGACGTCATAGCCAAGTTCATCATTTTACACTGTGCTCAACGTTAACATTTTGCCTGCTGCATGTTTGTTTTTGTTTTTTTGTTTGTTTTTTTTTCTTTTGAGCCACAAGTGACCATATTTGGAACAAAGGGTGGAGTGCTTAGTTATTAGCTAATGCTAGCAAGCTCTATTAGCAAGCTGAGTCCTTTAATTGATCGGGCACAGTGTAAACCCAGATATTGTACTATGTATTGTGCTAAATGCTAATTGAAATGCTAGAATTTCATTCACCAAAACCTGAAACACAAACTTCTTGTACGAACTGTACCACACGTCAGGCCATATTATTTGTTCATTTAAACTGCTTCAGAAGGCACCAACACCATAAACATGGTTGAGAAGTTCAGTTACTTAAATTAGCCGACGTGAGGCCTAGCAGATATCTAGCAGCTGCCTAGATATAGTACTATAGAAGTTAAGTTTGCTAATGTATCTTATTGCCCTACTGTTCCTGTTGTTTTTACACATAAGAAGTTTATAAAAGGGATGGAAGAACAGACAGATGTCATAATTTAAATACCTTGCTTACCTGTTCAGGTGATATCTATATACTTATGTCCACTAATCAAGGTACGCTGAATCATTCATAGCTGTACCAGGTTAAATATGATTCTGTGCTCTCCCGCTGGTATACATGCACATTATTTTATTTTCATGTTACCAGCATCTCTCTCTGTTCCCCTTCTCTGCCGCTGTTCTATCAGTGCCACGACGCAATTAACAATTAGCATTATAGTGGGTGGATAGCACTACATGAATATCAAATACAACATTAAATTGAACTGAATTACCCCCACCCCCAAATGAAGCATCCACCAGGTCTAACAGCGTTTCTGGCAGAAACCCTACTTAACTATAACATATCACACAGCTAAGTAAAACAGCGAAATCCCACACTGCAAAAGCAGGACCCAAAACATGATTAGCTTTTTTTTTTTTTTTTTTCTTTTTAGCTTGAAAAGCACGTTAAATGTTATCAGTGTAATATGTGAGATGTGTTAATATTTTAAAAACAAATGTCAGACAATGCATCATTACAAATTTATTCATTTTCTTTTTTCCCCAAGCTGCTTTTGATGTACATTAGAAAGGATTTTTATCTTGATCTGTTTACAACAGTAGCCATAAGCAGCTTTTCAAAAGCGTGAAGCCTGGCAGCCTTTGCAGATTTGATAAAGAGTGGAGATGGAGGAAAATATGCCTGCACACTTGAAACGTTTGCATTAGAAATGTGAGCGTAAGTATCTTATTCTGGCTTAAGCTATTGCCTGTCATCTGTGTAACCTGAAAATGCTGTTTAATGACCTTTGAGCTCCAGGGTTTTCACCTATTCAGCGAACCCAGAATGCAGTACAGTAAACCAGCTTTTGACCCTGATATTTTGAAAGTCAATGCAAACCCTGACCCAGCGGATATTGTTGGGTATAAGTGCTACATATCCCACAAACAAGCCTTGGGAGGCTGTGGCAAAGTCATCTGTGTCTGAACCCCATGCCCAGTCAGCAGCAGACTCTGTGAAGTTGCTGATTTGTGTCAGTGTTGAGTGTCGAGGGGTCGACAAGTTAATTTCCTTTGCCTTTGAAAGAGCTGCTGTATGCTGTCTAATTAGAAATAACAGTGCACATATCCTTTCTTTGCATAAACTGTTCTTTTCCCAAGACCAAACACAAACATCTTGTGCCCCATCTGTAACCTTTTGTGAATGCTAAAGGTTAAACATTGTAGATACTGTCTTGAATGGAGGTGTTAACATGACAAGCTGTAATATGTGACTTTGTTCAGCGTGTGTGTGTGTGTGTGTGTGTGTGAGAGACAAATGAACAAATGATCTCCTTGGGTAAACCTATCATGTCCTTATTGCAAACAGATATGCAGATGACACAGCACTGCCACCACACACATACTCACACATACATTTTGTATCCTGCACCATGTTCTGTCTGCTCATGTTTTAAAGATGCTGTTTCTATATTCATCTGGTGACAGGTTATCAATGTGACAGACAGATAGTTGAACTGGGGAAAAGTAGGAGCTAGGAAGAAGATCCTTCGCACCAGTCCTGAGGCTTTTACTCCAGTGTTTCGCAGTCTATTTTTTCCTCAGGGCCTGCCTTTAACATTAAGTATTTATTTCCTCACAGCATTCAAATTGTTTCAGAATAAATTTGCTTTGTTTTTTGTTTTTTTCTTACTTGGAAACTGTGGGATTATTTACCTTTTGCTGAGAGACTCAGAGTCCTGTGCTTTGGTGCTGTATTTCCCATGGCGAGTTGGGCATTAAGAGGCAATTTTAGATCAGTCAGTCTGGTATTAGACACTGCACTCCTCTGTACCCACAGGCTATCAGACTTCACTATCACAGCTTTCGGTGGTTCAGGAAGTAATTTCAAACAAAACAAGCCCAATGTTTACTGAGATGTGATTAATATTCTATTAGTGTGAAAATATATCCTTAACCATGAATCTTCACACCTTGGCTGCAAATTTTCACACAACTCAACAGTCCTGTCCTTATATTCGGGAGGAAATTGTTAGTCCTCTTTATCCATGATGAGTCACATCAGTTACTGAAGGGGAAAAAAAAGATTATTATTTATTTATTTTTTATAATTACATTATAAAATTGGCTGCATTTTCATACCAAATGTTTGGGTTACATCCCTGTCTGATGATTACAGATGCAGTCTGTACAACATGTTCTGGACTTGAGGAGTCCAGGTTGGGTCTTAAATGAAATTGCCAATCCTTGAGAGCACTACTAAATAAAGTTACAAGTCTTTATTAGCAAATTGTAAGTAAAATCCAACACTTGTAAAGCCTTTAAATGCTGCAAATTTCTTTGACTTGTAAGAGCCATGAGACATGACTTCAAAAATTTCCACTAAGTATTTTAATGGGCCAAATATATAAGCCATTGCTATGCATGAATATGCTTGGTAAGAATGTGGCACCTTATGCATACTTCAAACGTGGCATACAGACAGTTTTCTACGGGCAGCTTTGTCATTCATCTTATTTACATTCCAGTTATGTTCCTGTCTGTGATCTTTTCATTTTATCCTCAGCTTCCTCTTTCTTTCTGACATTTAATAATAATGACTGAGATATCACTGCCGTGTTGGTTTACAGATATGTGTGATAAATTAGTGTTACTGGGGCTGTAAATAGCCACAGCCATGTGTAATGGTCTTGCAAAAAGACAGCTGTTCTGCTGTTGGGAACTCTGCCGATGTGAGGCAGTCGGTGAAACTGCACTTCTTAATCTCATTGACACTGAAATGGCCACAAGTCTTAATTTTAAATGTTTAATGGATATTCATCCAGTGGATATGAGGCCCATGCTCCCTGTTCTGCAATGATTGAGATTTGTATGGTGAAGCCAGGTGTGCTGCAGCTTTGTGGCTTTTTGTTAATGTAGTTTTTCATATTAACTCCTGGGTTCAAGATGTTCTCTGTACATGGATGTTGTAGAAAGGGGAAGCAAGGTGGAAAATGGGACAGATCCATCTTTCTGTGCATTTTCTTCTGCATATCTCTAGTACGCTCACAGTGGTAGCAGGCTAAGCAAGGTATTCCAAACATCCTTCTCCACAGCAACATGTTCCAGTTCATCCTGGGGCATATGAGACACTCCAAGGCCAAATGAGATATATAATTCCTGCAGCAAAGTTCTGGGTCTACCCCCAGGTCTCCTTCCAGACATGCCTGGAAAACCTCCAAAAGAAAGTGCCCAGGAGGCATCCTGATCAGAACATCAGCTGGCTCCTTTCAGTGGAGCAGTGACTCAACTCCGAGATCTCCCCAGATATCTGAACTCCTAACCTTATCTCTTTGGCTGTTGCTGCACTCATTAGCAGACACGCACACAGACCAATATGGATACCACAGATGAGTGGTTCCTATTATACTTTTTTTCCAATTACATAGTTGGCACATTGTAATGTTGTGTCTTACATCATTGCAGTTTTTGGCTTTTTGCACCTGGCCCTGGTCGAAGACATTATGTTTTCAGGTTGTCTATCGGTCCATCCTATGATATCTCTTAAACATCATAAAGGGAGTGTCTTAAAATTTGGCACCAGCGTTCAGGATAAACTCATTAGTTTTTGTTAAGGGGATCTCATGTCCATCCCATTTTTTTCCAATGCAATATCTCTGGAATGCTTGAAGGGATTTTTTATTTTTTTTCTCATCTGGCACAAACTTTAACATGGACTCGCATAACATGCATAAATTCTTGAGTCACAGTGACATCTAATCAGTTTATCCTTATAATTATAATGAAATTCTACACGAATATGTAATCATTTTTAAAAAAAAATATTATTTTATATCCAGAAGGCCAAAGGTCAAGTCTGGACAGATGTAGATGTAAACTGCAACATGACTATTTGGCAGCAGCATACAACAATGAGGTGGTGGTTCTTGTGTGATCTTGTGCTGTCAAAATGTGCTAAATAAAATAAAATAAAATTATGTTCCATTATTAGTTCAAAAAGACCCATAAGGAATCCATTCAGTTGGCCAAAGTTTGCATTTGATGTTTTTCAGACTAAAGCAAGCTCATGTTTGTAATTAGCTTTCTGTTAACTGTTGTCCACATAAGAAAATGGCCTGAAAGCGTAACTTAAAAAAAATAAAAATAAAAAATTTAAAAATTGCAAAAGGAAAAATTGGAAAAAAACAAAACAAACCCTAACATCAATGATGTAGTAGCTCATCCACCTCATAATCCATCACAAGCAGGTTATTGCCTGTAAAATGACAAATGTGACCCAGACCTTCAAATTGGGTGCAGTTTGGATGAAGACCCATTAGGTGATCATTGTGTGCAGCTTTCACTAAAATACGACCAGTAGGGTAGGAGGAGTAACAATTTTTGTGAATTATGGATGGAATCCTTTCATTGGCATAAGCTCTGTGGTTCTTCACCCGGATAAGCTAAAAATTAGGAGACAAATGTTCTGACTTACCTTAACCTAGTTTACCTTCAGTTGATTTCTGTCCACTTATGTTCCCTAATTGCAGTTGGTGAAATCATTTCACTCTGTCTCTCTCTCTCTCACTCTCTCTACGGATTGTGGTGTTTGACACAAACATGAGGTCTTGTTGTCTAACAACTTTTCTGGTGGAAATCCAGCTTTGCTTTCAGCTGTGCTGCTTGTCAAATAAAGAGCCACTGATAGTGATGATTTTTTTTTTTTCCCCTGCAATTGAATGTCTGTCTGTTTTTGAAAAAAAAATCAAATATACATATTTGAATTTATACAAACATTTTATTTTGACAGCTCTGTTTTGATTTTCATTTGATAAGTTTATAAAAGTTTATATCACAGCCTGTCATTTATTTATATCATTACAAACTGACCATACATCAACTGACATTTGATGGACTGAATAGTTAAAAAGTGCTGTAAATAGGAATAAAAGATGAATAATCACTGCAGCATATAATGTAATCAGTAAATATAAAATCCATAAGAGCCATTCAGCATCAGCAGTTTAATTAAAATTACCATTTCTCTTCTGTAGCTGCCATCGCTGACATGTTTAAAGAAGCATAAATTGATTTTAGTTGTGGAGAGAGACAGAAAGCTTGCACATTATAAAACACTTCACTACATAAATTCCACAGGTTATTTGCATAACAAACCAGTTTAAATAGATTATATTTCCCAGATATGAAACTATAATTGATACTGTTAGAGAACAGAGCACTGGTGGGAATAAAGGAATGAAAGAATCCTTTGTTTTCACCTAAAATTCTCCCTTTCCTTTCACTGGGGTCCATTATACTGTCACTTCAACTAATTTGCAGCTCAAAGAGTCACATCAATACACCGCTATGTTAGACAGACGGCAATGGCATGCTCCTTGAGTTGTGCTGTCTTCTGTATTGATTTTTTTTTCTTCAACATGCAAGGTAAGCGATAGCATCAATTACCCTTTGTTTCAGACAAAGGCAAAATAATTTCTCTTCACTCCTGTGGTAGACTCCACTAATAAAAAAAAAAAAAAAAAAAAAAAAAAAAAAAAGAAAAGGGGGGGGGGGAAA
>VUQI01003904.1:15097-25523 GCA_015106735.1 Paratilapia polleni | reverse complement strand
CAGAGCTCCTGAGCTGTCGCCGCTGGAGGCATGCTCTGATGTTGGCAGATCAATTTTGGAGACATTTTATCAGGCTATATCTTCCAGTTCTTCAGACCTTCTCCAAGTGTCACAAGGACCTGGCACAGCTACAGCTTGGAACTGTAGTTATGGTGGTGGACCCACAGCTGCCTCAAGCCCAGTGGCCACTGGGTTACATCACTGATATAATTCCAGGCACAGATGACAGAATCAGGACTGTAGTATTTCAAGTCAAGGACAAGACATATACCAGACTGTCATCCACCTTGTCCCTCTGCCTGGCATACCAGACACTGATACGGGCAGTCCTTCTTAATCTGACAGATTTGGTGACACAAATTTGGGGGCAGCTATGTCGAAGGACAACTGGGACATTTTACTATTTCATGAAAAATATTAGCTCATTTTGAATTTGATGGCAGCAAAATGCTTAAAAAAATAGGATGTGGCCAACAAAAGGCTGGAAAAGTAAATGGCACTAAAAAGAAACAGCTGGAGAAACATTTTGCAACTAACTAGATTAATTTGCAACAGGTCAGTAACATGATTGGGTATAAAAAGAGTACTTAGAGAGGCAGAGTTTCTCAGAAGTAAAGATGGGCAGAAGTTCACCAATCTGCAAAAAATTGGGTCTACAAATTGTGGAAAAATTTCAGAATAATGTTCTTCAATGTAAAATTGCAAAGGCTTTGACTATCTCATCGTTTACAGTACATAATACCATCAAAACTTTCCAAGGATGTGGAGAAATCTCTTTGCCGAAAATCAATATTGGATTTCTGCGATCTTCGGGCCCTCAGGCAGCAATGCATTAAAAACAGGCATGATTCTGTCAAGGAAATCACTGCATTGGCTCAGGACACTTTCAGAAATCATTGCCTGTGAAGCTCTGATGGTATAGAGGTGCATTAGTGCCTATGGAACTGGCAGCTTGCACATCTGGAAGGGCTGAAATCAGTGCTGAAAGGTATGCTCCCATCCAGAAATCTTTTTCAGGGAAGACTTTGCATATTTCAGCATGACAATGCTATACTGCACACTGCAGGTATTAAAACAGCATGGTTTTGTATTAGAAGAGTCTGGGTGCTGAACTGGCCTACGTGCAGTCCAGCCCTTTCACCAATTGAAAACATGTGGCGCATCATGAAACAAAAAAATACAACAAAGAAGACCCAGGACTGTTGAGCAGCTAGAATCCTATGACAGACAATAATGGAACAACATTCCTCTCCCAAAAGTCCAGCAGCTGGTCTCCTCAGTTCCCAGATGTTTACAGACTGTTGTTAAAAGAAGAGGGGACGCTACACAGTGGTAAACATGGCCCTGTCCCAACTTTTTTGAGATGTGTTGCTGCCATCAAATTCAAAATGACCTTATTTTTTTCTTAAAATGGTACATTTTCTCAGTTAAAACATTTGATATGTTTTCTATGTTCTACTCTGAATAAAATATGGGTTTTTGCAAATCATTGCATTCTAATTTTATTTACATTTTACAGTGTCCCAGCTGTTTTCGAATTGGGTTTGTATAACAGAAAAAAAGAAAAGCCTTTCAGGTCCCCTTTGAACAAAAATACTTACATGCCATATAAAATTTAAGAATTACAAATGACTGGTCTTTGTCGAACTTATTGGCAAATTAGAACCTAAGATTCAGATAACAGTTGTTCTATGGAGGCTATATAGGGCTTCCACGGGGTCCAGTCTCATAAAATTCAATGCACAAATGAATGACATTTCACATTTTTTAAATTTATGTACACAATTAGTCCAAACTATTTTTAAGGACTCTAAATTTTTTAAGGTATGTAATGTCCTAGCACTTTCCAGTATGCCTTCTTGAATTATTCCACCCCCCCCAAAAGAAAAATCTATCATATGTCTCCCTCTAGTGTATAAAAACTGCACGCCTGTAAGTGCTATCAGAAAGATAACAAACTGCCAACATCAAAAACAGTAAAACAATGTAATAAATTAAAAACAGCCTCTCCTCTTTCAAAATGCATAGCATAAATCCCCCTAAAGTTTTACCATCCGAATATCCGCTTTAAAGAAATCTTTTTTAATACTGCTATTAGGGCTTTAAGTAGTAATATTTCCTCTAGCCCATGAACGCATCATATCTAAACGTCCGGCCCTTCTTCCGCGCGTCAGTTCCAACATGGCAGCGCCCCACACTGCGGACGGAGTGGAGGGAGACAGCAGTGAAACGGGGCTGATTCTGTCAGATTCATCCACCGGGGATGTAAAGAGACCTCAGTTCGGGACACGTTTCCTCACAGACCCGCGACAGGTCTTCCAGCACAACGCATGGTTGGTATCTTTTAAAGGAAATCCCAAAAGAGCAGACATGTGTTCATGTCTCCTCAGTGGGAAACTGTTATTACTTACCATAGACTGTCAGCAAGCCATCCTACATACTTAACATTTTTTGAGTGAGGGTTTCCCAAAGAACGGGATTTGTTATTTTGGCCGGTTTACACTAAACTCCCATGTAATCTCAGGACATAGTATGGGGGTTAAACTGGTTGTTTAATAAAATCTATAAAATTATTGGCAAGTATTTCTCTGTTGATGGACTGATTGATGCCTTTCAGCTCTAAATACATTGCTATAACCAAACCGTTCTATGTGAAAAGGTTCAGGCTACATGTTATTGTATTGTGCAGATTTTATTACATTTGCTTAGGCTTATGTCAGATCAAATATAATCTGTCACCAACCTGAGAGAAAGCATCTTATCTTTAAGTATTTCAGGGTTACAGAGTGTTTCTCTGCTGTTATTTACCACATTGCTTTGGGATAATGGGGTTTTCTCTTCACCAGGGACAATGTGGAGTGGACTGATGAACAAGAAGCAGCTGCTAAGAAGAAAGTCTTAGAAAACAGTCAGCCACTACCTCCAGAGAAACAAGGTTGCATCATTGCTGTTATACACATAAACCACACAGTGTGACTGACATTAAGAAGCAGTAACAAAAGTATCGGTTACTAATCAGGCAGACAGCATCCCGCAATGCTGCATTCACTTTCCTTTCATTTGAGTTTCTTGTGAAAGTGACCTAATTGTTGTTGCAGTTGTCAGCTCATAAGATTGTAGCTGTAGTTAATTTTTAAATGCTGTCTTTACACTTAAGTAAAATGGCTTATAATTAATTTTATGCAAATTATTTGTCTTATTAAGCTTTTTGATGATTTGTAAGCATGGCAGAATGCGTTATATTACTTTAGTACTGAGTTTCCTTTACTTCACTTTACCTTTTCTTGCAGAGGAATATGACAGCCGGGCCAGTGAGTACTGGAACGAGTTTTACACAATCCACGAGAATCGTTTCTTCAAAGACCGTCACTGGCTCTTCACTGAGTTCCCAGAGTTGGCCCCACAGTGCAGCTTGAACCATCAGCCTCATCCCGATGCCTCTGGTACAGAAGAAAGTCAGCAGAACAGTCGGGATCAAGAACAAAGCAGGGAATATGCAGCTTTGTCTCACACTGGTGGTGATTTTCCTGGCTCCTCTTCCACATATCGCATTCTGGAGGTGAGAGAATGTAGTTAACTAAACTATAACCACAAATAAAGAAACATCTCTTTAATTACTTGTTTTTTTTTAATAACTTTCTTTAAAATTTTTAATTTTGAATGGACTGTTGCACTCACTTAAATGAGTGAAATAATCTGCATCCAGTTAAAGATACAGATAAAGCACTTTTTGGAAGAAAGTTAAGAGGTTGCACTCCAGAAATTGTAGATTTTTACTAAGCAAATCCCTTAAGGTTTCGCTAATTGAAATACTTTCTGTTAAAGAGAGAGGTTTTGAGAGGATTTTTCTCATGAAACAGTATGTACAGTATGTGTTACTCTTTTATTTATATACTCTGCACAGGTTGGCTGTGGTGTAGGGAACACAGTCTTTCCAATACTAAAGACTAACAAGTAAGTGCTGGCAAAACACTTCAGGGTATGTTTGAAAAGTGCTTGTCTTATTGCACCTCTTACAGTATAGTGTGCACTGTAGGCTACAGTAAAACTGAACCTTTGCCCTTTGCAGTGATCCAGGACTGTTTGTTTACTGCTGTGATTTCTCCAGCTCTGCTGTGGAGTTAGTCAAGGTAAGATGATGATGATGGGATCACGAAAGGATGATGTGTACTCATCTCTCGGGTTGTGGGGTGGCTAATGAATTAAAATTGTCTTCTTGTCGTCAGAGTAATCCAGAGTATGACCCAGGGCGCTGTTATGGCTTTGTTCATGACTTGAGTGATGTAGAAGCCAATTACCCCATCCCTGATGGAACCCTTGATGTTATAGTGCTAATCTTTGTGCTATCAGCACTGCATCCTAAAAAGTATGAACTTTTTGTTTTTCTCTTCCCTCTCTTCTTCCCTTTGGTTTCCACTCAGTGTAAGTGATTTACATTTTGCACTTTTTTGCCTCAGGATGCAAGCATCCATCAGTAGACTAGCACGCCTGCTGAAGCCTGGAGGAGTGATGCTGCTCAGGGACTATGGACGCTACGATATGGCACAACTCCGCTTCAAGAAAGGTTAGAAAGAAGTTAGGGAATACAGTAGGCTCAAAAAGATACAGTATTCATGGTCTGTTACTCATGTTGATCCTTAAAATTTTGTTTCACCCACCATAGCACGTTTTTTTAGGTCATTTCAAAGCTATATACTGTGTTTTCACATTTTAAATGGCATTTAATGGTTGCTTCTCTTACATATCCTAAGGTGGAACAGTGGTGCAGTGGTTAGCACTGTTGCTTCACAGCAAGAGGGTGTGGAGTTTGCAAGTTCTCCCTGCACTTGCGTGGGTTTCCTCTGGGTACTCTGGCTTCCTCCCACAGTTCAAAGACATGCATGTTAGTCTAATTGGTGATTCTAAATTGGCCATAGGTGTGAATGCGAGCGTGAATGGTTGTCTGTCTCTCTGTGTCAGCCCTGCAGTACACTGGAGACCTGTCCAAGGTGTATGCTGGGATAGGCTCCAGTGACCCTGAATTAGATGCTCTTAAATATGTTTTAAAAAATGTATTATAGAATACTTTTCATGCAAAAAGTAACAGTAAATCCAGCTGCACAAGACCTTTTAAACGTATAATGACACCCCAAATTCAAAGGGCGATACATTAGTGAATTCATATTTATGTAATTTTCCATGGCTTATTGTAAAATAATGTGCACTGTGTTTCTCTGTATTTCTTTCAGGAAGGTGCCTGTCAGAAAACTTTTATGTTCGAGGCGATGGAACTCAAGTGTATTTTTTTACCCAAGGTAACAAAAAAGAAAGGGAGATTATAATAAAGATTTATTGGGGTTTATTTTTTGCAGAATTTCTCTCTAATGGCATATGTGAAAAGAATTCTGTGCTTCTGTGCTCATTTTAGATGAGCTCCATGAACTGTTCAGTGAGGCTAAGCTGGAGAAAGTACAGAACCTCGTAGACAGAAGGCTACAGGTGAACAGAGGGAAGCAGCTCACCATGTACAGGGTGTGGATCCAGTGCAAGTACCGCAAGGCTCCAGTTCAGCCACCTGAGACAAAGAGCTGTGACAGAGGGGGGAACCCGCCTGGCTTGACCGTCAACTGCAGTTGAAACTAGGAACTGTAATGAAGGTGGTGCTGGCTTTTTCCAGAGGATGTGTGGAACTGAGAAGCATTGTGATTGTGATGAATGGAATGTAACAGGATATTTACATACTGTAAAGGTTTTACACTATCTCAGCTGGCACAATGCAGATGTGTTTTATGCGTAGTTTTCCTGATGGTGCAGCAATCCTTGCTACAAGAGTGATGCCATGTCACTTTCTGCTGATGAATTCAGTAATCTTAAGAAAGGGCTGGTTACCCCAGTATGTTTCTCTTCTCACACATACTGTTTTTGATGTTTTGAAATAAACTGCATGATTTTTAAGAAAACTGATTACCTTTTTTGTACATGCAAAATAAAAAAATAAACTTGAAGTGTATTGATATCTTTTTTTACTTAGTATTTAAAATGCCTTTAAAAGGGGGAGGGGAGTCACTAGTTGCATATTTGTCCCAATACTACTTTGCTTTCCATCCAACTTTTATTGCTTGAATGGCTGGTTAGGGGGAAAAAAACAAATTAGCTGCAGTTTATTGATATTAAGTCAGTAAAGTATGTGGGTGTGAAGATTATAGGAACTTTCTGATAAGTGATCATTTTTGGTAGCTGTGTGGGTGGGCGCTTGTAAATTGTATTGTGTACAGAGGGATTTGCCATTGGTCCAGACAAGAGATTTGGAGCAGGCGTGGACTGAACGAAGGTGAAAATTCTTGACCAATCTCACGAGAAAATATGAGATTTTACTGATTATTGTTTACATTGCAAAAACATGAGAACCGAACCGAATCGATCCGGATTCAACTGAAACGCTTGCAACAGCACAACTTCCGAAACAGATTGGTTTCTTCCCTGCAGCGAGGAAGGCGACTGAAGACGAACTTTGTTTTGGTTGAGCTGACAGCCAGGACCCGAAATTCATCTCACCACCGGGAGAGATAAAGATAGGGGGGTAACTAACGCTAGCTTAAAGACATCATTTATACCTGGTGAAAAACGCAGAGTCTCGAGGGTCGCCATTGTGTGGAACGAGATAACCCGACCGATGCACGGTATGGTCCTCGGAGAGAGGCATGTGATGGGGATCCCCGCCTAAGCAATACAGAAAGGCGGGTTTGGGATACCCGGAGTTGTCGAGGCCTCCGAGGGAATCCTCCGTCGTCTACCTTGAGCTACGCAGCGCGCTCCCGTGTCTTGATCGTTACAATCAGCACGCGAGGGACGCGGCTGTGGATGCGGCCTACCCTGGGAGGATCTGCCGAGCACAGGGGAAACAACGGAGACAGTTTCAGGGTTAACAGGCCCTTCAGAGGACCGTGAAAATAATAAATTACAGTAAGTATTTCGGTTGGTTGTCGAACAAAAGAATATATCTGGGCATGCCTCTTGTTGCACTGAGACCAGACTTCGTGGCACGAGCACCTGGCAACACACCACAGAGATGATGCTTCTTTTTTGAGTTAGCCCGTTGGATACTAACGCTAGCCATGTAATGTGTTCGCAAAACACTTTACTGTTGCGGGCTTTAATTTTATATTTATTTTTTGAGTAGTCCTTTAATCAAACAGGTATAATTGGAACAACATTAATCAACAGTATCCTGGTCTGAGCGCGTTAATTATTTGTCAAAATCACATCTTAATGTCACTAGCTGACGTTAACCGTTAGCTGCTGAATTGCAATGCTACGCTAAGTGATGTCTACCATCGGTGGGCTTGTAGTTCATTTATCCAGTGTTCGCTGGCTACTTCGCGGATCATTCGCTGAGGATGTTTCAAATCAATATGTTGTCATTATAACGAGACAGCTAAACCAATAATAAGTAAAGTTAAGGACGGTAATGTATCCTCAAATGGACTTGAATACCACAGGTTGCACTATTTATTTCACGTATGCAATCCATAGATAACAGACACAGAATTCAGTATTGGGCGTGTAACTTAAATGTTAACCTTTGCACAAGCTAGCAAGCTGGACCCTCATTGTCTATTGTGGCCTTTTCCATTGCTGTGAGTGTACTTGGCAGCCCCTCCATTAGTGACCTTTCATAACTCCATCGCCATGTAACTTAGGCCTATAATGCCAGGGCGTTATCACATGATGCTATAATTTCCAGGCAGTGACTACACACATCTGGCCCACAACTTTAATGCATATTCAATATCCATTATTGGCTGTATGTTTGGCTAGATTGTGCAATCTGTTATTGAGAAACAAAGTTTCATGGCTAGTGCTTGCTGAACACATGGTGTATAACATTATTGTCAAGCTTATTGATGACTCAGAACAGGAATCTTCCACATCCATATAGCTAAAAACAGCCATGACTCATCACAACTGATGCCTTTTGAAACAGTGAACCCTAACTCCCACTTGAATATTCCAGACTCTTCAACACCTTCCTTAATCTGTGCTCTTGTCTCTGCAGCTATGATGGAAGAACTGCATAGCTTGGACCCCCGACGGCAGGAGCTGCTGGAGGCTCGCTTCACAGGGGTCGGTGTGGCAAAGGTTTGTGTTACAGCAGATGTCGCAAAGGTGGAGCATCAGAAGTCTAGTCAATGAGCTTATTATAATTACAGATTTTCTTGATTACACATTTTTGTGAATCTCTTCCTTTCTTTGTCTCATTCTGCCTCAGTATCATTCTGCTGTTTGGCCTGGACAAGCTTGGCCCCACTCCTTTTCTTTGTCTGTCTCAGGAGAAGGTTGAGCTGTGTCTGTGTTTTTTGGCTGGTGTGATATGGCATCTCTCCCTGGCTCATGATGTAGTGGCTGTATATTCAAGTGGTGATGCCTGCCAAAAAGGCCACAGACGGGACAGTGGTGGTAGGGGGAGGAGGAGTGAAAGCAAAAAAACAATGCAGAAATGGTTCTTGACCAGGTGTAAGTGGAAGCAGCATTTAGCCTCACACCCCCTTTCTTGCTACATGGATGGAGCTGTCTTTGTGGAAGGTGATCTTGGAACAGTTAGGGAGTGAGAGTCAGCGCCAGGAGTGGGCCCTGTGCCAGCCATAGGCATAGCTGAGCCCAGAGCATGGCATGGCTGCTGCCGCAGAGAAGATGGCGGCTTTCGCTAAGGCATCATGCCACAACCTCCCTGTTATGACAAGAGAAGCAATGTGTGGGGAGGGGGAGAAAGTGAGGGAGAAGTGTTTCAACAAATGGCTCTGAAGAAATATGGGTTGGTGGTCTAAAAGCCCTTCAGTGTCACAGAGAAGTTTAGAGTTTTTTCTTTGACCTTGGAAAGCCTTGTGGCACACTTTGTCATCACTGACTTCGCATGAAAGAAAAGAAAATTGTTATCCTTTGCAGACAAAGAGGTAGAGCACCTTTTGATAATGGAACATAGAGGGTCAGAAACTGTTGCAAAGTGCCTTTGCTTTTGCAGAAACAACTGAGATATGTTTTGGAGTTGGAGGGGGTTACAAAAAAACTGTCATTCTTAAATCATGCATGGCATATTTTTGATGGCTTTCTCCCAGGGTGGGGGTGGGGGGGACTGGTTAAGACCATGGTGAACAGGAGAAAAATAGATGACATTATCTAAAGGTGACAGACAGAGGGAGGAATACATCCCCAGCAGCATGCCTAATGTTCAGCCATTTTAGGAGGGTTCAGTGAGAGAGCTCTAGTGTGCTCTGAATGACTAAGTATCTCTCCCTGATTGGACAGTGCCTCCTGAATTCTGATGTGAATCATTTGATTGACAGGCATCACCTAGGGAACCAGCATTAGAACCGATGCAGGTCTGCATTCTGTGGGAAGTTAATGGTGATGGTATTTAGCCAAGCCTCCGCATCCCTTTCCTCAGTTTCTCACCCATTTTACTCTCTTTTCAAAACTCTGTGTATGCGCTCTCTCTCTCTCTCTCTCAATTGCTCTCCCTCTCTCTCACTTGCTCTCCTTCTCTCTCTCTTACAAGCGCATGCATTTTGAAGATACAATTTTCTGTCTACGTGTCTCTTGCATCTTTTAAGCATATTTGTGGTTAATTTCAACCTGTGCATTCTTTTGATGTATTTTTACCTCATTTTAACAGGGCTCGGGTCAGAATCAAAATGAGTCATCCAATCAGAGTCTATGCAGTGTGGGCTCGCTCAGTGACAAAGAGCTAGAGGTTAGTCTCTATACCCTTATAACAGGGTGGTTTTTTGTGTTTCTTTTTTTTTTTTTGTTGTTGTTTTTAATGCCAACCCTCTCTCTGCGTGTTATATTATTATACGTTTGGCTGAATCACGCCACTTTCCTCACAGACTCCTGAGAAAAAGGCGAATGACCAGAGAGTGAGAAAACGCAAAGCAGACCACTTTGATAGTCAAGGTAAGATTGTCTCTTTAAGATCTTTTCATCACGTATCCCAGATATCTCCAGCTCGCTCTGAATTCCCTGCCTCTCTTTTCCAGGCAAAGCAGGAGCAAGGGGACATAAAATTAGTGATTATTTTGAGGTGAGTGGCAGAAAATTGTTCTGTTTCTTTGTTGTGCTTAGAACAGCCAAGCCTCTGGAATGCTTCACTACTGGGTATATAACATTTCATATGCTTTCTAACCCCTTCTTTTAGCCATCTTGGTCTTTTCCATTGAACTGCTTTCTTCTTCTTCTTTCATTCATTGTTTCTTCTTATACCTGTCTATCAGTTTGCGGGAGGTAGCGGTCCTGGTACCAGCCCTGCCAGGGGAATTCCACCAGTGGTCCGCTCTTCCCCACAGCACTCTCTCTCCAACCCCCCTGTCACGGTGAGCATGTTTGCTCTATGGTCTTTCGTGTGCTTTTTTTTTTTTTTTTATTTTTTTATCTTTTTTTTTCCCTTTTTCTT
>VUQI01003902.1:0-10015 GCA_015106735.1 Paratilapia polleni | reverse complement strand
TATTAAGCTGACCACAACTGAAAGGAACTTCTGTGAAATTGTTGCCGTGTTGGTTTAAGAGTTTGTGTTCATGGTGTGTTTTATTATCCATTCTCTCCAAACACAAGCAAGTAATTTTCTGAATCTGTCCATTGCTCAAATCATCATTATGGATTAGTGCTTCTCATCCCTGAGAAATACAGTGATGAGACATCAGCTGTGTTATCTTTTAAGCATTCAACCAATCAAATCACAGTCCTTGAATATTTTTTACATTTCAACACGCAGTTTGTTGCTATTTCCTTACAGAAATCTTATTTCCTAGATTCTCAGGAAATAAAAGCTGCAGAAAATCACATTCTTCCCCTTCTTTATCGACTAATCATTATGAAACATATTGCTCCCCTAGTCAAATGGAATCAGACGGAAGGTCTTGAATAAGTTAGAACTGCCAAGTAATTACACTTGGACAGGATGAACCCAGCGACTAGTATATGCACATCCATCACAGGCTAAGACACTCCACTGTTTTATAATTTTTTTTGTATCATACATTGATTTGAAACATGGTGATGGAAAATATTGGATGCGCAGGGGATACATCATACCAATTTCTTTGACATGGCAAAGATTTGTTCAGGAATTTATCACTTAATGTAGACCTGCATGCATTGATAAGATACACCTGGATAGTTATAGTGTTTTCTTAAATTGAGCAGAGGTGGAAGATGGAGCCGTAAAGCTAATGCAAATTAGATTCAGGCCTCCTGGATATGTATTACAGCAAACAAATGTGACCGCCCTTCTATGTAACCTCTATAGCATTTTTCGTGTTATTTACTTGTAATTGTCAATCATTAGTTAACATAGTATTGGATGAATCCAGTGTTTGGTGACCTATGCATGTTTGATGTCTTTTAATCCATCAGACTAATAGTTTCTTTTCATTAAGGCAAAACTGTAACTAACACCTTGTCTGCACCTCCTACTCACAAAGAAACAACACAACAGCAGCACCAGCAGTTTCACAAAGACTGTTGTATTAGGGCCATTTAGATTTTGCTGTTAGATTAGTCTACAGCAAGTTAGACAGTTGGAAAAAAATGTGTAAAAAATAAGCCATCCTACCCCGGGGCTAACTAAGAACTAAGTCCTAGTTTCCATGCTAACAATTAATGACATCTGCTAATTTGTTCTGTACTCCTGTTACTCCTTTATTTCACAATCAGTTATTTATTTGTTTGTTTATTTATGTCGTTGTAGACAGCTGGTAAAAGTAGGGGAATGTATCTAAATGGATTATTTCAGATTCCATTGCAGAGTGCAGACTTATCTGCCTTAGGTTGAGGATTGGGGCATGTACAGTAAAGTAAGCACTAACACTTCAAAAAGCTGACATAAAATGGTAATATTTCTTACAACATTTCATTTAGGAAATTATTTTGTTATATTTCTGAATGTTCTTTAAAGATATTGTTATTACTCTTCTGCATCAGGATCTGGAGGACACATTGCACAATGCCTGTCAGGAGCTGTCTGCCTTGCAGAGCCACAGTAGCAGCCTAGAAGCTCAGCTTTCTTCCAAAGACGGAGAGTTAGCAACAAAACAGGAGCAACTTGATCGGCTTTGGTAAGCTGTACCAGCTAAGGTAGTGTGTTTGTTCTTGTAACAACCAAACCCTAATAGGTGATATTTATGGGTGATTTCATCAGTCAAAGTATAATCCTGTCCTCTTTAGACATACTATATGTGTATACCTCATTTTACATGGGTTACTGCATGGAGGAGTGAGTATATTGCTTTCTTCGCTGTGAGGCTTGGGGGTGACACAGATTTCTTCCACTCTGGCTCACCTAAAGCCACTTGATAAGCCCTGCATAGTGGATATGCTTTAAAAGAGAGAGAAAAGGGAAAAAGGGCAGGCTTTGGCTAAGCTTTAGTCGATATGATAAAAAACTGTGAGAACTGTAGGAGCCTTAGTGGTAATCTCAACCTTTTTTAACTACTTTTCTATTTTAATGCCAGAGGCACTTTGACACGTCAGTCACACCAGGGCTATAGACTATTCTTATGGATTTAGCAGGGTGATTAAAGATGTCCTTATAATTTCAAGAAGTGTTTTCTGGTAATTCCATTGGAGGATACAAAACAGCATGGAAATGACCTTTTGGTGCTGAGTGTTGGCATGTTGAGAAATGAAGCCACTGTTGACAAAGGAAGGAAAACAACATGTATCACTGTCATAAATACATAAAAGTAATGTAATATGCAGTACTTCACTATGCACGTTTATGATTGTTATGGTTTATATGGATTATTCCTAGTGTGTTTCTATGTGGAATTTGTACTGACTGAAATAAAATCTCCCTCTGGAGGAATGAAGACTAAATTAATTTGAATTGAATATTTATCAAAAGTTAGATTTTTACATCTTTAACACTTTCGCTGTTATTTTAAAACCCAAAAGAATTAAGACTGAATTAATTGAAGATTTCTGGCTTACTTTCTGATTTAAAATAATTATTTTAACATCAGTAGATGGCCTTTGTATTTCTCACCTTGAATAAAATTTAAAAAAAAACCTGAAAATGTATTTAGAGAAGGCTGATGGAAAATAATTAAATCACACTAAACACATTATTGTAAGCAGCACATTATTGTTGTGTACTCCATGACTTTGCATAACATGTAAGGTGTGTGTCTGTGTGTAGTCGTGATTTTGCAGAAGTGCAGACTCTGTACAGACAGAGCACAGCGCATGCAGCAGAGCAGAGCCACCTGATTAAGCAACTAGAAGGACTCAACCTCGACACACAGCGAGTTCTGCGGAACCAAGAAGAGGCTCACTCTGCTGACACTACCTCCTATCAGCAGGTATTTACAAGTACACACATGCCAAACCTCAAACTCGTCACTGTTATAACCTCATCGTCGCACTCCACTAAGGCCTCACACACTGTGCTGATTTATTTCTAAGCTATCTGTAACCTACAATTATTTTACCTCTGCCAGAAAACTACTTTTTCCTCAAAGTATCCTGTTTCTGTGAATGGGTTTGCAACATACTATTGTGCCATACACATGGAGGATCATAGAGAAAGACATTTTGCAAACATAAATCATTTGGGACATGTGCTATTATCCAGTTCTTTTTCTCTATATTTAGATGACCTTAGCTTATGTTAATTTTTCCATTATTGGAAATAAGACGGTCTTAATGCCACCTAATGAATGTTTTGTGTCATTTCCCTCCATTTACCTGACCATTCCCTTACCTGTTCACCTTGCCCCTCCTCTTTGCTTGCTATTTAAGCCTCTCTGTCTTATTTATATTTGCTGACAGCTATACAAGGAGTTGAGTCAGTGCTACCAGGCCCTGGTGTCTAGTGAGGCCAAGCTCCGTCAGAGTCACCAGGAGCTGTGCAGCCAGCTAGCTCAGAAAGACCAACACATCTTAGAACTGCAAGCCCAGCTACAACAACAGCAGCAGGAACAAATACAACTTCAGCAACAACAGCAGCAGCAGCAACAGGCTCAGCAAACAGCCCTTAAACAAACCAACTTTAAGGTAAGCACTATTCTCATTCTTCACTTTCTTCTCCAAAAAGGCCCTCTTTTTTTAGAGTTTATGTTAAAGTGCATAAAAACTTCTTAGGCTAACAAGTATGCCTTCTCTACTAGAGAAGCTGTCAACCTTTGATATGCATTTGTATGAGTACACACAAAATGTGTATGCTTACAGTTCCCTGAACATTACATCTGTGTTTTTTCCTTGCATAATAAACACATTATATTTAGATAATTCTGTCTATTAATGATCTGGAGTTAGTGTCTAATTGTCCCAAGGTACAGAGATGGCAATGTGTAGGTGGACTTGCAGGCACAGTAATAACTGACAGGCTCCAATACGGCCTGTGGTGGTGGTCTTTAACTCAGAATTGTTCGTTTGATATCACTGTAGCTCACCCTTGATCTATCCATCTCTCTGAGCACCAGTGTCTTTTATGTCCGCTATCTGATCTTCCCTCACTCCCAGTCCTAAGTACACGTGCACTCTCTGAATAACATACTTTATATATCTTCTTTCTCTCCTCCCACCCAAGTAAGTGGAAGTCCTTTTAACACGCTCCAGTCAGACGGCAAAGCCAGGTAAGAGGTGGAGAGAGGTGATTTAATTGGAGCTCAGTTATGTTCTTGAAGATGATGTTAGAGTTACAGTTCTACATCTGTCAGTCAGCGGGAGTTTGGCTTTAGCTTAGTACCTTTGAACCGTCAGCTCAAGGCGATAGAGGCCTTTAATAACTGCTAATGATATGATGATGGGTGTTGGACCACACAGTGTAAAACACTTATTTGGGAAAAACGTAACAGCTTGTCCTCTTGAGACACCATATTCCATCAACATTTTTGGGCACTGCACTTGACATTTTAAGGAGTCTCTCAGTCTGTTCTGCTGTAGGACCATCATTTCAGTTTCCTTCCTCAAATAACTCTAGTTGATGCAGCACACGATAATATTTTTGCAGCAGCTGAGAAATGTTTGTGCCTCCGCAGCATTTAATTTGTTAATTTGATTGGCTGATTTTCTGAAAGTGCTGCTCCCAGACTGTGCAAGTTATAAGATATCGGTTCAAATGTTAATTGAGTTACAATGAACCTGTCTCACTTAACCCTCTTAATTTAACCAGCGGTAAAATATAAATGGATCATTTAGTCAGTAATTAAATACAGTACTGTAGTGTTCCCACAGTAATTAATACTACATTTAGAGTAGATGCAGTTAGTGCTCTGTGTGTATAGTGTGGGCACATACACTGACTGGCCACAACATTAAAACCACTGACCAGTGAAGGGAATAACATTGATTATCTCGTTACAGTGGAGTGTGCTGCTGGGAAACCTTGGGTCCTGGCATTTATACAGATTTATTTTTTTTTTTTGACATGTACCATTTTGGCAGCATGAAGAGCACCTAAAGAATATTAGACAAGTCGTTTTAATGTGGCTTATTGTTGTATGTCTGTGCTTTCTTGTCTCTTTGCCACTCAGTGTCAGGGTGGAAAAATGTGCTCACACATTTGCAGGGCTGGGAAGTAATTAGAAAGATATCGTGTATAACCAAAGCTAAGAATAAATGATAACTTTTGTTTACTGAACACATGTAGCTGCTGTCTGGCTGATTTGTTTCTTTAACTTTCTTACCTACTGACATCAAAGTGAACAGATCAGGTATCCCAAGGTATAGCACTCAGTCAGGAGGGCTTCCTATTTCCCACTCTCTAATTTCACCGACAGGTTGTGCGTATGTGTGTACGTCTGCGTCTGCATGGGTGTGTGTTTGACTAAAGGTGTGTGTATCCGAGCACATAATCGCAAATTCTGTAACAACTTCCTCCCGAACACCTGTTAAATTCAAATGCTCGGGTTGTTAAGGCAGATTTGATTTTAATTTTAAATGTTTTGGTGGAAGTTACCATTGGAGGTGATCAAAGTGCTGATCGCAACAGGAGCACAGGGGGGAGACACAGTGCTCATTTGAATATGGACCAGAGCGACGGCTTTGAACACCCCACCCGCAGTGGTTTTGGTGGGGGTGGGGATAAAGGAGGAGGGGTTGGTGAGAGGAATAACACCTATTGTGTGCTACACTTCCATGCTGTGCACCAAGATTGTCTGTTCTCTCCAGCCTTATGCAAAGTTAACTCTTTACAGGAAGCTGAACAAGACTTTATAAAGGCTTAAATATGAACAATGTGTGGCGTAACCAGACTGCTCTATGTAACTGTCAGTTGATGTCATTCATGCTGGTTTCTAGTCAAATAATGTCACCTTCTATATCAATTCACTATTACATTAGGTAAGGATGGTTAACTCTCTTTTTGTTGTTTATTCATCAGTTGACATATAAATAAAATATCCATCAATGTGTCTCTGTAAGATATATCTTATATATGTGTGTGTAGATAGATTAGATAGGTTGTCACTATTTTTTTAGACAGTCAACAAATCAAGTAATTACGCTTGGGTAGTTGTCCATTCTGGGTGTATTTGTCTGTATGTGAATTGAGAAAATGGTGAAAGCATCTCCATGTCAGGCTGTAAATGGCCCGACGCCCTAATCTTCTAGCTGTAGGGCCTGGCTGATCATCAGACACCTGGATGACCCCCATGCACAACGAGCTGCGGTCTGAACAAATTGCCAGGTTAGGGAGGTTTGTGGCTACCAGGTTGGGTGGTCACCATCACAATCTAGATGCAGAGCAGGCTCACTCATTAGTGGACAAAAAACTAGCTAGACTGAATATTTAATTATTTAGAACTGTCTAATTGCATCATTGTATTTACAGTAGTTTAGTTGGAGTTTGGCTACCATCAGAGCTGAGCTGTGATTAAAGACCAACATTAGAATCCACAGCAGACCTCAGGCTTTCTGGAATCATCACCGCAGTAAATGCGTGGTAAGTTGTTAATTGTGTGGGCAGTCGTTCAGAGCAGTGGTTATTCTCTCATCAGCACTGGAAAAGAGAAAATTAAGCATGCACATTCAATCCAGAAAAGTTTGGTCTAAATATAGAAGCACCTGTTTCTTTTGAAGTGTTCACTGAAACTTTTTTAATGGCCTGTTTCAGAATATGTTTATACATGTCACAGAAAGAGCACTGCAAGTATAAAAAAATGAAATTAATGTTGGCTGAATTCATTTTGGTTTGGTTTTTTGTTTGCTTTGGTTTGTCTCATTATCTCACTGGGACACTTAGCAGAGCAGTGCTAATGTTAATGTAACACCTGTGCTTTTTTAAAAACCATATCCATAGACATTTGACTGCAGCTTTATTATATGATACATGAAATGCAGTAAAGTCTCATATGGTTTTCATAGACTAAGCCCGAAGCACAGATATAACATTTAGAGACTTGACCGTGCTTTTCCCCCCTGTTTTTTAATAAATTGAAAGAACCCCACATGTTGCATCTCCCTTATCTTGCTGAGATAATTTTTTAACATCTGCTCCGGGGTTTTTATTTATGTTGGCTAATCTAAACGTTTTTAGATGTATAATTAAAGTGCCAGTGAAACACACACACACATGCATAAATACACCCACCGTTTTGTCAGGTCACCTTTGGCTTTGGTGAGGCATTTCTTTTGATCATCATCATCATTAATGGCAATCATCAACTGAAAATGATGAAACCTTAATGCTACAAAGAAACATGGTTTTCAACTAAAAGCTGGACAAACAGTCCAAGAACACAAAGACGAATATATAGTATGGTCATCCAGGGGTTTTCAATATTGTATTTAGTAGTTCTTTATTTTTAAGCACTGTGCAGAACTCGTGTTTTTAATCTCACTGACTTTGTAGTGCTCTGTAAAACAGTATAATGATTAAGGATGGGGCAAAAATATTAGTACTACAGTATATCGTATCAGATTCCTTTTGCAGTATATTATCAGTACTTCAGTTAAAAGATGAAGGCACACTAATTGGGTTTCCCAAACACTTTGACATACTCGAGTCATTACTTCAAACTCGTGATGGTTGCACTTCCCAAATGAAAGAAGGTAAACTGAACTTAAAGTAATCGACTTGTGGTGGAGGATAAACTCACAGGGGGAAAAACGGCTGAGCGCGAGGTAAAGCAAATCAAAAAACGTATGATTATTGTAATGCAGTATAGTACACTGAGTATCGCAGAATACTGTATTGTGATACCAAGGTATTGT
The DNA here is from genome assembly GCA_015106735.1 of Paratilapia polleni. NCBI lineage: Eukaryota > Metazoa > Chordata > Actinopteri > Cichliformes > Cichlidae > Paratilapia > Paratilapia polleni. The sequence goes on along the minus strand of VUQI01003902.1, from coordinate 2,306 downwards.
GATAGTATCAAGTTGATATGATATTGCTACCCCTAATAAGTATAAAAGAAAGTCCAAGTGAAACAAGGAGCGTGGAATTTAGCTCATATATGGATTTGACTGTCATTGCTCAACACTGTACTTCAGGAGAATGTGATCGAAAGCTATGATAAATGTAGTGTTTTTGCTTGTCGTTCTCACAGGTCTTGTTTTCACTTATGCTACAGTCAAACTAGGGAAAACAGTGGTTGAAGACCACAGCATGACCAAAATTATTGCAACCATGTGCAATTAACTTGCGATCTTGTTGCTTCGAAGACGGGGACCAGGTCTATGGCCACTCGCAGTCAGTTGCCGTCTTCAAAGTGATTTTAGTGCGTCAAGACAGCGATAAAATGGCAATAAGACGGAGTCAGTCTGCTGTCAGTTTGTGATTGAATGGCATCAAGTTGGCAATTACATGCAATCTGTTTGTGATAATCCAGTGATTAACTGAGGATAATTGGTGAAAATCACAAATCTGTTGCAGTCTGTTGCCATCTAATACACAGAAATTAACATTAACTACTCACATTCAGAGTCCAGCCAGAACCTCATAGATGTGAAACAGAAATTCCGAAATTCCTCCACAAATAATGACATAGTTGCTGTAGGATGGTGATTTAACTGCAAAAAGACATAGGCACTCGGCAACCTGGCTTTTTATATAGGAATATAACCAGAATACAACAATTTGGCAACCAGCTGAGTCGAGTCTCCTATTGCAAAGAGACACGTTGCAGATGAGTTGTGCTCATTGGCGCAGACTGATTCAGACTGGTGAAAGTGCTGCACACTCAACCTCTGGGTGACCAGTTGGTTGCCATAACTAGTTGCAATCCGTCACCGACAGCGGGGAAAAAAATTCAAAGCAATCACCGGGCAACCATCTATTTATTTATCTATTTATTTATTTATTTTCGACTAGTAATAAGGGGGTTGCTTTCCTTCTTTTTTACTCTTTAGTGTGACTGACTTCTCCTTTAACTCAACTGTTAGGACCTCCTGTATCACAACCATATGGTTATATTTATGTGTCTTTTTTTCAGATTTGACCTCTTGGTGTGAAAATATTGTGTTATTTTTTGTGTGTGTGTGTGTGTGTGTGTGTGTGTGTGTGGAGCTGGCCCACGTCCAGGGCCAGAGACATACTAATGACATAGATGCCAGTGGTGTGTTTTACAAGCTCAACTGCTCTCATTAGATGAGAAACTCTGTGTAGCACAGCTCGCCTCATTAATGAAGCACAGCCATGTGCCGCTGCAGAGACATACACTAACTCTTTCTAGCACATACACCCAGGTCAAACAGACTGTGTGGGAGGACTCAGGGCTGGGTACACGCTCAGAAAACATACACACACCTACTTCTTACTCACTGTGTGCTGTCCTTCTATTAAGTCCCCTTCCACTGCACTACCAGTGAAAACACACACTCATCCATATATGCACAAAGACACACACTCTTTGAAGAATCACTATCTCGAATACAAAGTGCACCCTGCCTGAGAGCCTGCTCCTTACAGTCCTCAATACTCAGGCTTATCCAATCACTTTCACATATGCTGTCGCTCCACAGATGCATTCGAATATGATTGTGCGAGCAGGCGTTTGTGTATGCATGCAATGAGTGGGTTTGTGTGTGTGGGTGGGGAGCCCCTCCTGATTATAGCTACTCCATAATTAACAGTGATCAGATTTGTTTTGTGGCATAAATGGTGCATGTGTAGAACATTAGGCCTGGCAAGTCTCATTTCACATTCAGCTCAAGGGCTCGGCAGCAGACGGGTCACGAGCTTCAGGGAGCACAATCACAAGCCTCGCTCCATATGGTCCTGCCTGCCGCATCCTCACATGTGAGGGCCGCCAGTGCCAGACAAGTTCCCCCAAGAACCTAATCGTGTTCAGTAATTACCAAGACTGGCTTTTCTCTTTTTTTTTTTTTTTTTCCCCCCTCCCCCCCCCCCCCCCCTCTTCTTTTTTTTTTTTTTTTTCCCCCCCCCCCCCCCCCCCCCTCTCCCCCCCCCCCCCCCCCCCCCCCAACCCACCCCTAACCCTAACCCTAACCCTAACCCTACCCCTAACCCTACCCCTAACCCTAACCCTAACCCTAACCCTAACCCCCTAACCCTAACCCTAACCCTAACCCTAACCCCTAACCCTAACCCTAACCCCTAACCCTAACCCTAACCCCAACCCCCACCCCCCACCCCTACCCCCACCCCTACCCCCCACCCCTAACCCTAACCCTAACCCTAACCCTAACCCCCTAACCCTAACCCTAACCCT
>VUQI01003898.1:0-10972 GCA_015106735.1 Paratilapia polleni | reverse complement strand
GGTTTAAAATTTTTTTTTTTTTTTTTTTTTAAATCAGATTTGGCTGGTGATTCCAGTCATCTGAGTTTTATGTCCCAAAGATGACTGAAATTTAAGTTATTTTAAAGCCACTTTTTTAGATCGTGGCTGTCAAAAACCTGCCTATTCCCACGATGGCTGCCAACTGGCGAGACTTGCTTCTAGAAGGACTCTGTCTCTAAGCTCTGACTGGATAATTGTTATTCATAGGAACGGTCAGAAAAGGAATCAATCAATATTTTATTGACTGAAGGACTTTTTAATTTCTACAGCTATATTAGTAAGTATGCGTGTCAGTGTCGATGTGTTCCCCTGCAGTTGTATATATGCACAGTATGTGTACACGTGTTTTAAGAAGAGGCCCTCCTCTATCTACACCAACAACAGTCATCTCATTCCTAAAAGCAGCCATCTTCTCAAAATGTAAGAGCGAGACACATTTTAAGGCTCCTAACACTGGACCACAGCTGGGTGAGGGACAGTGGGTCAAACTCGGCTCAGACAGTAATGGAAAAAAACAAGAAAGAGACGCCTTTTGTTTTCGTAGATGCAGACAGAGACGTATTTAGAGAAATATGATTTGATCTTGTGATATTCATTACGTGAATTATGGACCACATGAGTCTTCCTGTTTGTTTTCCTTTAAATGAGAGTTCTCTTTCTGTAGTGAACTAAGGGAGCAAATGCACACAGACACATTGCAGGTACATAATATGAAGTTTGCAATATTATTTGGGTCTTCCAGACCTACATTTGCTGTAAAATGAATGAAAAAATAAATAAATAAAACACATAAATAAAAGTTAAGCCTGATCAAACAGTACTGAGAACTTTCATTCTGTATCCACCCTCAGTCTGACATTAGCTCCATTCTAACCGATTTCACAGGGGTGAAAAATGTGAGGTGATGACATTTAACAGCTAAGAGTGAAATATCTTTCTTTTTCTTGACTTGTAGAAACACCTACCGATGATATTTTCTAACCTTCTTTGGCTGGTACATTGTGCTGCGTTAACATGCACAAACAGCTGGCTGTTGTCTGTTTGTCTAAGCGCTTTCACACAGGGCACTGGCAGCCTGTGATCCCTGCTGAATTCCTCTTTCCAACAGTCTTAGGAAAAAGAAAATCCTCCCGTCCAAGAGTTTTAGTGATAGCAGCAGGTTTTTGCCTTCCTCCCCTCCTGTCTACTGCATCATTACTCCACGGTTAGTAGCTCTTCCCTGACAAGGTCAGGGTCAGGGGAGAGGGACTGCAGGCTCCTGATTACAGTCACAAGTTTAAAACTGCCGTTACAAATCATGTCGTTTGCTCACATGAGAAGATACAACAGGTTACTAATACATATTGGAAAGATGCCTATGCCAGTAAATAAGCTCACTAACTCACCACCCCCACTGTACTGTCAGTCAGGTAGTTTCCATCAGTCATGTTTGATTAATGTTACTGACCGCTGCTGAAAAATACAGCTCTAAGAGCTCAAAGAGAGTTCAACATGATGCAAGTTCAAGAGTTTATTCTAAAAACAAGGTGCATGCTGAGACAGAGAGCTTGTTATGGCTACAATATACTCTTTGTAAGCACATGACTACTGTCAGGCAAAACAGTTTCAGAAAATAAGGGAAACAGCCTTGCTTTTACCACGAAAATGTGTGTGAGTTTCATAATCCTGAGGGGTTGTAAAACATCCTTAGTGACTAAAGTTTATGATCCTCCAAACAAAGTCAAAACCTGTAAACCACCAAAGGGTCCAACCTTTGATGAAATCATATTCAAGTGTGTTTTTGATCTTTTTCAAGCCTACAACATTCCACTCAGTGGCTGTCTCTAAGCCGACAGGAAAGTATATGGCAGGCATGGATACTGGATTAAGAATGTAGGTATGCACTTGTTTCCATGGAACAAGGAAATCTTTGCCATTTATAGATGAAACCAAACACACAGATCATCTTGTTCCCACACAAACAGAGCGCGTCTATATTAAAAAAAGATCAGTGGACTGTCATTGTGCTCAGCTTCCTCAGAATGTGTCATTTCCTGTCCTTCATCAGCATTGACAGAGTTTCTCATGGTGGAAGGGACGGCGTGTCTCTACGCATAGTGTCTATAATGGTTCCCCAGTCATGGCTTCTCTCTGTTTCTTTTTCAGCGTATGTCTCTCTCTCCATGTTCAGTGTGTAGAAGAGATGGTGAGCTCATGCGGATCACGTCACTGATCTTTTCACCTCAAAGTTTCTTCTTCTATGTTAAACCCAGTGCCTGCTTCTAAAAACTGGAGACGGAAAAAACTCCCAGCACAAAAGACATCATTAATCAGTGGAATCAATGTTCAGTTTCTCGTGCCATCCTGGTTCTCCAGGCTTTAGAGACCACAAAATGCAAGCTTTACAACACCACCTAGCTTGCAGGACTGGGGTTTCTTACACCTTTATTTTATCAAACCTCAGTTTGTTGGTAAACTCTGCTGTGTGATTACACTTGTGCCCATGTTTCTCAGCTATAAAGTTCAGTCTTGTGAATTACTTTGAGCGCTTTGTGTTCCTAATTTATTTTCTCATTACCACAATTTAGGGTACTTATTCTCCTTTTTATTACCAGTCTCATGACTGGAAATAGGAAAAAAAAAAAAATCCACTAATGATGCAAAAGAACAATGAGGACTTTTGGAAGCATGCCGTGGGGTGTGCCAAAGTCTCTGCACCCCACCCCCCCAAAAGCTGAAAGGCACTGAAATTAACATATTTAGTTTCTACCAAGAATCTCTTTCATTCTTCCAGTCTCTCTCACGCTCTGTCTCTCATCTCTGTCTGAACTTTTACTTCATTGTTTCTCTTTTTCCTGCTTCACTGCTCTCATCTTACGCTTTTATCTTAAAAGGAAAAAAACAAACAAACCACAAGACACCTTTTGCTACATTTATCTTACTGTGTTGAATCTTCGTTAACCAGATTTTGGATACTTTGTACGAACAAATCCAGCTGTAGATAAAATACTGACATATTATAACTTTTTAAGGTTGTTACTATGAATATGGTGAATCTAACTTTTAAGCTGCTAAGTGCTCTACTGTTCTCAGCAGCTATTTGACAGCTGTATCTGCCTTCTGTTTGGTGCACAGTGGCGATGCCCATAAGGACAATTAACTAAAACAGTAAAGCTGTGGATCAAAAAATTAAAACTGAAATTAATGACTGAAAGACAGCAAGCAAAACCTTTCACATATAGGTAATCATTCGTTTCATTTGACATTCTTCTTTGGCATTTCTTCTGTTCTGTGATAAACTCTTTAAAATGATCAGATCACTGTTATACTGTCCATTTTTTTTTATCTTGTTAAACATAAAATATAGAAAAACTGAGGTAAAAAACAAAAGTTAGACAAAAATGATTCTGCTCCACTGATGCATCATGTTGACGTGTATGGCCAACATTTCGCCATTAACAGCCATCACCTAATCACGGCAGCTGTGTGAAACCTCAGCCAAAGCAGGCAGCTGCACAGGATGAGTCAGAAGTGCTCAGTGAAGCACTCATCTCCATGACTTACCTCAGGGGGAGGTTTTTGGAGGAGACGTATTTAGAGAAGAGAGGGACAAACACATACCTTGGTTTCTAGTGTGTTCACAAACAAACAAGCACAACAATTGGGGAGAATTAAAAATCGCTGCAACATTTTAGTTGAATCAAATTACAAAGTACAACACTATTAGAACTAAGAAAATTTTTGCTTTAAATATGCAAACAACTAGTCAAAGATGAGAAGTGACAGACAAACTCAAGGAAAAAGTATAATGTCTGTCTTCTTTAAGGGCCTCGTCAGTGTGTTTGTGCAGTTCTGTAGCAGACCGGGATGTCAGATCTGTGATATTTTTTCTTGTTTTGACGGGCAAAGCACAAACTTTGCCAAGGAAGGAAAACCCTTCGCTGTCTTAGCACTTACACTAACACTTAGTCACGGAATGACAATCACAGTTTTTTCCTTTCCTTCTGGCTGGCACAGAAACCAGTGAAAGAGGCGAAGAGAGGAAGACAAAGTGGTCTGCAAAGCCCATCATCAGATTTTTGAATCCTTCAGATGTGGAATGTGGAACTTCCCACTCTGTCTCTCCCAGGCTTCTCACTGGGTTTCCTGTATCCACAGAAAAGGTCAGACCTACTGTAAAGCTGGTCTGGTAAATTCTCAGTGCATGCCAAAGTCAAGTTGCTAGACATTCCTGTTGTCACCTCAGTAGTTTTAAAGAACATGTCCCTCAGGAGTTGTTCTTTCTCGTAGGCGGGAGGTTTTACAAGACTGGATTTCAGTCCTTGAGTTTACCATATCACACAGCTGAACTGGGACATTTATAGGTCCTATGAGCAGTCTTTAGAAGGAAAGGGAAAAAGGAAACCGGCCAGTTAATCATCTGGATGGTTTGTCTTTGAAATGTGCAAAAATCCATAATGTTTCTTCAGTATATAAAAATGCATTCACTGACAGGTTAATGTTCAGAGACAGCTTTTTGAGTGGGTGAAGAGCTACATTTATGAACCTGAACACACTGAGGTAGCTGCGATGGACGTGGGCAAACAAAGCTCAGGACAGAGATCTGAGTTCACATTCAGACACCATCTGTGGTTAAGTTCAGGAGACAAAAACACTTAACTGAAAGATTGTGGTTTTGGTTTAATGTTAATAAAAACAATCTGTCTCAGGTCACAGTGCTCAACCAATAGATCCTTATTTCATCCACAATGCTGCAGATAAGCTGAGTATTTAGCCATGATTTTGGAGGTATTTATGTCAATTCCTCTCTAAGCTTGTGCAAGTTGAGATAACCCATAAAGCATGTCTTTACATCCCCACTTAATCCACATGTTTTATTACTGGGAAAAAAAAAAAGAATTTGCAGAACAGATGACACCATGTCTCTTTCAATTCCTGGATATGTGTTTCCATTTGCTGTGGAAAGTAAGCGTTGGTTGTCTCCAAGTTACGATATTTTAAGGAAGTAAAGCCCCTAGTGTAATAATCAGAAAGCCATCTGATGATTTGTACAGCATGTGTCCGAAACAAAACACAGCATTTAGTCATGCAGAAACCCGTCACACACTCTGAGCATGTTATCTCAATATGTTTAGTCTAGGTCAGTCTCTCTGACTTAGAACCCTCTCTCGTTTCTCCCTTTCAGTCTAATCCATCTCTCACACTCCAGACACTTCTTCTTCCTCTCTGACCTTTACTTTTACAGAGGTTAATGATGTGAAATTCATCTCTTAGACTGCAAGAAAGTGTGATAAGTATGTTAAACTAATGACTTTCAGCAGCACAGTTCTCCATATGGCAAAATACTCATAACAGACTCATTATGTTAACTTTGCATTGTTGTGACACTTTGATTACCCACAAGAGGGCTGATAGGCTATCATCAGGCACGACACTGATATTGAGTTGTGTTGGAAACAGTGATCACCTCACAAGGCACAAGAGTTATTGCCCAATCCTGGCTGCTGTGCATCTATAGCACCTAAATTTCAGGCTAATCCGAAGTAATTCAATGTCGAATTGATGTTTTGGTTACATTTAAAGGGGATCTACGAAGGGCCCCGATTTTTCTTATTCTGGGACTCCACTAGAGTAGCTTCACAGGACACATGGTTAAAAAAATGATTTAAATATACTTCTCTTATACTGAATCTTTATGCACCCTATCAGTTCATCCTCTGCCTGAAACTTTAACCTCTCCTCATCTTGGAATAGCTGATTACTTTTACACAGGCTGACCTCATCACTGAAACTTTGGCCTTGTTTAACATGAGCATCCAACACTTGTAACATTTTAGATAGAAAAGGGTAATAGGTTCCATTCAAGGAATATGGCATCATTTTTATACTTTTACCTACCTGCATGAACACTTCAATAACAAAAATGTGTTGGCTGATGTCTCACTATGTATGTGACATGAACTAAACTCCAGGCCTTGTTGTAGATTTAAAATAGGATAACAAATATGTTGTAACTGAGGCTGATGTATGAAAAACGGCAGTGCTAGAGCTAGTTTGGAGGACGGTATGCACTTTCAGCAACCAAATTATTCAAATTACCAGGGTATATACAAAACATCATGTGTGAGCATGGCCTTATTTGGTATTCCAGATTGAAAAGCAACCATTAGAGCTGGTTAACATTGAGGTTAAAAAGTGAAAAGAAAGAAACAGAGACAGAGAGAGGGAGGGGTGTTTGCAGAGCTATTTGGAACAGTAGCTAAAGTGAGGAACTTACCCTGGCACCCTTCTCTGGGAAACATTGACAGCCTCCGCTGCAGTCTCTTCCACCACAGGGGACACTGTGCTTCTTCCCACCCTGTCAGGAAAAAAAAAAAAAAGACAGTATGAGGGTAAGTGCTGGGCCTTTAGAGATCAGGGTATAGATGTCATATAATCTGGCACATTACATATTGAGCACTTCAGGTGTGGCTGTCTGTGTTTGAGTACACTGTTGATTATGCCAGCACCTCTGTTACATCAGCACGGATGATTGTTGGACTACTGTCTGCACAGTTGTGTATCTAAGTCTTTTGTGCGGAAAGGGTGTTTTGGAAATGGCTCGAATGAGTCACGACGGACATCCAGTCATAATGGATAACCGTCTGTTTATGAAAATAAGAAGCTGGATCCAGCCACTGATGGGGACAATCTGTCCTTAGATGTCTGCATACCAACCAAACCACCCACCATCACAGGCTCATCTGTGCTAGACATGACACAAGCACAACACAGCCAGAAGAAAAAAAAAAGAAAGTAGTCACACGCTGGGTTACCCAACCCACAGGTCAGAAGTGTCAAGACCCTAAGTTAACTGAGATAGCTTGAGACATTAATAAATTCAGAACGGAGTCTTGGAGAACTTTGCATTTATGTTGTGTTTCAAATAAAAAACCCATTCACAATCCAATTTGAATACATAGCGCCTGCAAAACAGAAATGTATAACACAATATAACGTGCTCAGTCACACCTTAACCCTCAATACCTCAAAATAGATGGACTTCAAAAAAAATTGTTAAATTTCAGTGCTGTAATTAAGAGATCACTAATTCAACTGCTCTTTTTATATATTTGCAAGTTAAGTTGTGATGCTGTAAACCATTCAGCACTGTTTCCACTGAACTGTATAATTGCATAGTTTAAAATGTTCCATTAACTTTTCCCATTGTTCCTGAAAGTAAAAACTAATGAAACACACGCAGAAGGTGGGGTACTGTATCAACTCCAAGGTAGCAAAGTTTAGGGAACGGGGTAAAAACGACATTCAGTGGCATTTTAAATGGTTATTGCAGAGAGGCTGCCATGTAGCTGATGTATTTTATGACGTCTCACACTCTTATGTCTACCTACGTCCTCCACCTACACACCCATACCATAGCCTGCTTAGGCTGCAAATGCCTCCATATCCTCCCCTTTCTTTTGTTAAAAAATCTAAATGAGCACTTTATGCCCACAATGGCAACAAAGTGGCATATAAAGAATCAGAATAATTCTCCCTCCTCAGTTTGACAGCCGATCCCAGCAACCCCATTCACAAAGGCCACATTGAGACCCTCTACGTGCACAAAGACTTCTTTTTACCATAGAGACGTCGTCCTTTAACGATCCCCTATCTCCAACAAAAAGACCCTCTTCCTCTCCCTTATGGAATGCACAAGGCTGCATTTCTTTGCTAACTATCAGTGGATCTGAGGAGTTCCTTTCAAACCGCTGTTTGATGCCACGATGGGTTTAATTTAGCTTGCATGTGGTGTCAGACTCCAACAAACAGCATTCTTTACTTATATCCCATGTTTCGACTGATTATGTGAAGCACAGTATGTCCACATCAATCATCCTCTGCAGGGGGATTACCTCTAAAACTTTTTTTACCTTCTGGAGCGGAGACAAAAAAAAAGAAAAAAAAAGAAAAAAAAGAAGGTCATTTCATCAAAATAAGGATGTAACAGAGTCACGGAATGACCTCTCTCCACATTGAGGTGGAAGTCCAAAACATAGACAATAGACTGCGTCATCTCCAGATAGACACACAAAGGAATGGCTCCCATATAGGCAATTACACATTGTGGAGCAATGCACTATCAATTCAACTTTAGTTTACAGGCTCAAAATAGCTGATGGTTGTTTCAGCCAAGGACAATAGGATTGTGGTACAGTATCCTGTTTTCTCCACCCACAGTCATAATAACCCACGGTTTGTCAAATCACCTTTTCCATAGCTTTGGTGCACCTTGGAAACCAAATTCATGATAATGTGCAGGTGCATTATTTGCATTCATTCAATCAAACTCTAAATAGCAGAGCACTGATTCATCATATCATGAAAGGTTACCTAGAAAGGTTTTCAGAGTGCAGATTAAAAACTTTTTCCCATGCCTTTGTTATGAGTGCTGCCTCACAACAGTTTATATGACATGAAACAATGACCATAAGCTAGGGCAGTTTCCTAGGATCCCGTTTGCTTTGATTAGTGATCTGCGGCTTCTCGTTTACAGTATGACTCTGCAGTCATGATCATCTTTTATGTTCCATGAACTACCTTCAGTGGTCTGCTCAGCTTCATAATTGCAATCACGTGCACAGATGTAAACACTGGTTCCACAAAAAAGGATGCCCCCTTTAGATATATATGAGCCTGTGCATTTGTGTACACCGCTCAGACCACACACATATGACAAAAGTTCTGTCTGACTGAGTAACAACAAGCAGTTTTCCACTTGAAGCCAACGTGGTGCCTGTCTATAATCAAAACAAGTTCTGTTCCTGTCTTTATGTGCCAATTTATTTATTTATTAATGCAAACAGAGCCACAAGATGTTAATGTGAAAATAATTAATATATGTTTCATCAAGAGGAAATTAACCATTTCCACTTAAAGAATTTGGTGAAACATTCGGTGAAATACACTTGACTGCTGTCTTGAAGTACCTACATACAGTACCCTAATGTAAATGAAGATTCACAACATTAAATAAATGTATATAACTTGGATCAGTCTGTAAAAATAGAGCCAATGAGGCTACAAACCTTTTCTCGTGTAAATACAACTTTAGTGAGATTTAGTGTAGAATATGCTCCAGCTGCTGTATTCATATAAATCTTTTTATGTATTTCACTAGCAGGGACCACATCCTCAATTAGATTTGACAAGGTTTACGAAAAATAAGAACCAACAGCCTGTAGTGAGGGAAAGCATATATAGTCAAAGAACTGGAAGGGGAGTGTATGAGGTGTGGTCCCGCTCCTGAAATTCAGATAAATTATCTCCAATTTTTAAATGAGAAATGCTGTTTTTGTTGCCTCCCTGTTCTTTATGGCTGTAGTGTCGCCTCACTCTGAATCCGCACCAACTCCTTTAAAATATGCACTGCTGATGAAATAAAACCAGCTGGGTCGACATCACTCTTTCTCACGCTCACTTTTTCTCTCATACTTTGCCATGGTATAATACATACACAGTACATTATTGTCGTCATTGTTATCAGGAACAAGTTACAGTTAGGTACATAAGTTTTTGGACATGACTCAGTTTTTGTAATTCTGCCTCCATGCACGACTTCAGAGGATTTTAAATCAAAATAATTGAGATATGATTAAGATGCAGGGGTTTAATAAAAATATTGTGTTGACTGTTTAGGAATTACAGCCATAGTCCCCCATTTTCAGAGACTCTAAAGTAACTGGACAGCTGGCTGACAGTTTCACGGCAAGGTGTTCCCTCATTATTTCATGACAAGTAAAGGAAGCTACTTTCAGATGCTCCTTTATTCACAAGGGGTCGCCACAGCAGGCGAATGACTTGGCAGATTTTTATACCGGATGCCCTTCCTGGCACAACCCCTCCCTCCCGGAATTAAACCAGGGATCTTTTGCTTGTCATACGAATGTGTAAACCACTAGACTATAGAGCCACTATTTCATGACAAATGAAGCAAGATAAAAAGTCTGGACTTGTGTTGAAGTGTTGTACTTACATTTAGTAGCTTTTCACTGGAACTGTCAATATAATGTTTCAGATCAAACTAATTTTAATATTAGACAAAGTTAATCCGAGTAAATACAAAATGGAGTTTTTAAATGATGATTTCATTTATTAAGGGAAAAAAAGCTATCCAAACCTACCTGGTCCTATGTGAAAATGTAATTGCCCCCCCTTGTTAAATTGTGAAATTAACTGTGATTAACCATATTTTTTTGGAAAGCTGAGTTCAATTTCACTAACCACAGTCAGGCCTGATTACTGCCAGACCTGTTGAATCAAGAAATCACTTAAATAGAACCTGTCTGACAAAAAGTGAAGTAGGCTGAAAGATCTCAAAAAGCAACACATCAAACCACGATTTAAAGAATTTCAAGAACAGATGAGAAACAAAGTCATTGACATCCATCAGCTTGGAAAGGGTTACAAAGCCATTTCTAAGGCTTTGGGACTCCAGCAAACCACAGTGAGAGCCATTATCCACAAATGGAGAAAACTTGGAACAGTGGTGAACCTTCCCAAGAGTGGCCGGCCTACCAAAATGACTCCAAGAGCGCATCAACAACTCATCCAGGAGGTCACAAAAGAACTCAGATCAACATCTAAAGAACTGCAGGCCTCACTTGCCTCAGTTAAAGTCAGTGTTCATGATTCAACAATAAGAAAGAGACTGGGCAGAAATGGCATCCATGGGAGAGTTTCAAGGAGAAAACCACTGCTGACCAAAAAGAACACAAAGGCTCGTCTCACGTTTGCCAAAAAACATCTTGATGACCCCCAGGACTTTTGGGAAAATATTCTGTGGACTGATGAGACAAAAGTTGAACTTTTTGGAAGGTTTGAGTCCCGTTACATCTGGTGTAAAACTAACACAGCATTTCATAAAAAGAGCATCATACCAACAGTCAAACGTGGTGGTGGTAGTGTGATGGTCTGGGGCGGCTTTGCTGCT
>VUQI01003897.1:21618-31917 GCA_015106735.1 Paratilapia polleni | reverse complement strand
GTGGAAGTGTGGGTGTCAAGAAGCCATTCTTAAGGAAGGCAAACAGGGAGAAAAGGCTGAGGTATGCCAGATTACACAAGAAGTGGACTGAAAATCAGTAGCAACAGGTCTTATGGAGTGATGATCCAAATTTCATATTTTTGGTTCAAATTGTCTTCAATATGTACAGAGAAGGTCAGGAGAGAAGAACAACAGTGAGTGTCTACAACTATCTGTAAAACCTATTGGAGGCTCTGTCATGGTTTGGGGCTGCATTTCAGCCAGTGGTGTTGGAGATCTTGTCAAAATTAAAGGAATTATGAATGCAGAAAAGTACAGCCAGATTTTGATCCACCATGCAATACCATCTGATTGGCAACGGCTTCATTTTTCAGCATGACAATGATCCCAAACACACTGTTAGTACAGTAAAAGCATACCTGAATAGAAAAACATACAATGGAACACTATCAGTCATGGATTGGCCTCCCCAGAGACCGGACCTCAACATTATTGAAGCAGTGTGGGATCATCTTGACAGAGAATGGAACAAAAGTCAGCCAACATCCAAAGAAGAGCTTTGAATGTCCTTCAAGAAGCCTGGAGAACTATTCCTGAAGTACTACTTAAAGAAATTAGAAGAAAGTTTGCCTAAGAGAGTTCAGGCTGTGTTAAAGAATAAAGGTGGTCATACCAAATATTGACTTTCAAGCTTGTTAGAATTGTACAAACTCAGTTTTTGCCTTATGTACTGTATATCATGTATGGTTGCACATGTTTCAGTAAATCAATGCACCTAGTTCTCATTTTCAATATAAAGAAATGAGGGGTGGCTCAAGACTTTTGCACAGCACTGTGTAATTTGCTTCAAACATCTGTTTGTTGATGAGCTAATAACATAACATTTGTTGAAACTTGACTTCTCAGTGACATATCTACAAATATAATTGTGGCCACAGTTATATTTCAGTTCCATCTTCTCAAAAGATTAAATTTACCATCGGACACGCTTCACACACTTGGTATAACTCTTTAGACACTTACTGTGCACACAGTAGTTTTGATTCCCATATTATTATATTGCTGTTTGCCAATATTGCAAGTCTAGAACTGTATTTACATGCATCTACTGCATATGGGGTGTTGTAGTTTATACAAATTTGAAGGGCTTTTGAGATTTTGGGTGATGTAAATAAACTACGATTTTTTATGTGCTGTTGTCAGAATAATTCTATGCGGTTGCTTGCATATCACCAGAGAACACAGCTAAAGTTTGCCACTATTTCAAAGAGAGTGTAAAGTCTTTCCCAAGGTGCAATAACCTCCATTATCTTGTCATGACTCAGGCTATTTAGGGTCTCTGCTCCACCGACACTCAGTTGAACTTTGGTACAGGACACAGAACAGGCTACTGGGGGAGCAAAGCTCAATGCTGGAGCAACAGAAAGAAAACAGAAGAGCTGAGCTGATATTCCACTATACTATATGTCAATCTGAGAACCATAAAATATGGATCTTGAGTGTGCAATGGCTTAAAGTAGCTCAACCTTCATGCATTTTTATAGAACTTGTGACATTCAAAGTGATTTTTCTTCTCTTAAGTCAAAGATCGGACTATGTTATCCTTCATTACATCGCTTCTTCCGACTTCCTACTTCCTACCAGGGTGGCTGACTCCAAATATAAATCCACTGGAAAGTTTACTTCAAGGTAAGTTCCTCATCCTTTCATTGTCACTGATGTCAACATAGCTATAGGCTGTTTCTACATGGTGTAAATGGCTGAGGTGTGCTATTGCCTGTTTTGTAAATTCACTGCTATGTGACCTGCAGGGCTGGTAGGTGCATGCGGGATCTCTGTGCTATGCTCCCTGTTGAGAGTGCATTTATTCTTGGAGGAGAGGTGAGAGAGATGCCTCTTGTATGAAGATTTATTTGGTGTTTAGCTGACAATTTTCACCTTTTCACCTTTCTCATTAACATATCCATGTTTCAGAGGGCTTTCATAGTCTTCATAGTTTATTTTAATGTCTTTGAATGGATTTCCTTCCCTGTAACTAACAGTTGGAGTGAAAAAAATGGCGAAGACACATCAAGTCAGAAGACATCCAGTCATCGAATAAGGACAAAACCTGGATTTGCCGGGCTGCTCCAGTTTTTCTTTGTGACTGGGATATTGTGTCTAGTGGGCTCCCGCGTGGCCTCGTTGGTGGTACTAGAATTCTGTCTTCGAGCTGTCTCTGGATTGGTTACAGCTGGATCAGTAAGAAACCAATTACATGATAAAAATACGCCTGATACCCAGCTGTATAACTTGATTTTCCTGTGGCTTACTCTGCTGAGTTAATTTCTAGATTTCATGGTGTTATGATAACTCATGACATATATCATCATCTGCTTAGATTCATCCATCACTTATGTTCATATGCATCTCTATTTCCCAGGAGCCTGGGAAATTTCTGCAGCAGCTGTTAGTTCAAAGCCAGTTCTCTCTGGGCTGCGCCCTAACCTGCGGTTTGCACTTTCTCCACGAGGGGGCATCCCAGCGCTGGCTATGCTTGCTCCTGGCAGCAGCACTCAGCTGGTTTCTGGCTAGGCAGGCCACAAGCCTGCTGCACCATGTCATGACTCTGTACAAACTCCACAGCTCACAGCGCTACTGCGGCATTTGCATCAGCCTCCTCACATCAGGCAGCCGTCTGCTGCCCATGCTGTGCAGGACTATGATCATTACCTTCTTTGTGGCTGTGCTGGCGGCTGTTTCAATCATCAACCAACACTTCCTCTCTGCAACAGAAGCCCTTAGGTTTTGGACACCACTTACTATCTGTTATACACTGTTGGTGGTGTACATGCAGGGTGAGAAACATTTAAAAACATTTAAAAAAAATTAGAGCCCCATAATGCAATAGTATGGACATAAGACAGCACTGAAAAAAAAATCAGAAATAAAATATCAGTTGGTGCTTCTCTCTTCATCTGACTAATCACTAAAACATCTATGACTAATTTAAGAAGTTTTTTTAGTTTGTTTAAATTTAAGTCAAATATTCCCCTCTAATCCTCCTCTAATGTCATGGTTCTGCAGAAGAGCAACACCGTCTGCCGAGCAGCCAGGCTGTCCTCAACACAGTGGTGGTGCGTCTCGGGGGTTTGATGATCCTGATGCTGACTGTTGGACGCTGGGCCGATGTGTTCCACATCCTAATGTGTTTCCTGGGAGAGGCTAGCTGTCTAATCCCCACTAAGGACCTGCTGGATGCAGAATCCTCACAGGTCAGTGAGTCTCCCTGGAAGCAGCATACCGGGCCGAAGGCACTTCATACCCATCGGGACCCTAAAACTAGGGCAGAATATCAATATGTTCATTAGATGGGTCCCAAGATGAGACTGAACTTTTCAAACTTGTATCCCAGGTGGAGAAGGTTTAAGACCCCCAAGACAGATTCAGGTCAAAGTAATCTCTGACTCAGAATACTGAACCTACTTTTCCTTTCACTGAGCTGGCCTATTTAAATAGTAGAGAGTTTTAAATAAAGTATGATGCAAAATAAAGCAAATTTAAAAAGCTGCGATTTATGCATTTGTGTTGACTTTATTAGGGGGGTGGGGGGGGTGGATCTGTTCTGCTAATAAAAGTGATTAGTGATTAACAATCATACATACGAATGCAGCTAAGTTAAAATTCCAAGGTCATAATAATAATAATAGCAAGAAGAATTCATGCAGAGCACTCTCACTAGTTAAACAGGCTATATCATACACCTCCCAAAACTATATTCCTGGCCATAGCTTGACAACTCTTCAATTACATGTATTTCTCCTGTCACATTTGTTGTGTGCATATAGGATGAAGAGGATTATACAGACTACAGAAAGAGGGAGTGTCAACAAAAACCACGAGCATTCAAGAAGGAGCATCAGAGATAGCCACTTGGGGATTTTAAAGTCTGCACTTCTTTTTAATGGTACCAATTAGTGGAAATCATATTAAGACTACATTACTTTGTACCTACAGTGTAATATATATTTTTGTATTAAATATTTTACACAACGTATTATGTAAGGAAAGTTTACAGCCTTGTGAAAATGTCTTTCCAGTTTTTTTATGGACAATTTCAGAGTTATCAGCAACTATTTTGTGATCAGTAACAGTATACGATGCTCCATTTGGCAGTCTTTCAACAAGTCTTGGGAGTTAATTTGACTTCTTGGGGATACTTTGTGAAAGGATGTTAATTTCTTTTAAATCTTACTTTACTGACTGCTGGTCAGTTATACTATTTCAACCTACAGTCCTGGGTGTCTGGGTCTGTGTGTCCTCTAACACTGACATCTTGAAAAGATTTTTCTTAACTCTTGGTAGGATTTACTGTTTGAGATCATTTCCACAGGCCTCGGACACATTATGGTCAAAATGAGGTTTCAGGCTATATTATGTGTAAGCCTTTGCATTTCCCAGCCTATCTGATTCTAGTTATACCACTTATTAATGTGATTTTTCAGAAGGGAACACAAAATCCAAACTAAATGCATAAAAAGCTGCAATTTATGCATTTGTGTTGACTTTAAAGGTGGGTTGGATCTGTTCTGCCAATAAAATGTAGGTCATTTAGTGATTAACAATCATACATGTGAATGCAGCCAAATGTAAACTGAAGGTCATAATAATAATAATAATAATATAATAATAATAGCAAGGAGAAGAAGCATTTTTCACCCATGCTCAACCATTTTCTTTTTGGCGTTCAATTTAAAGTAGGTATTCAACAAAAATACAAGTAGTCATAAAGCCGCACAATACAAGAGATTATTACATTTATTGTGAAACTGACAGAAGAGCAAAATCATATCACGTCGTCGTTTTTCCCCATAAAACAAATGCGAATTCACTGTTATAGCAGATTAATGCACTCACTGCAGAGGACGTAACATTACTAAGTGCAGTACTGACGTGGCTGCAAACGTCCATTAACTGCATACCACACAGCCTGGGCAGTGGGTAAGCTTATTCTTTTGTTTGTTTTGTTGTTTGCTCACGTATTTCCCTGTAATAGGCCTATAAACACCACTGTACTCCACTCGTGTCCAAAGGTTGTGTGTTTGAAAAGAAAAGGCAAAATGGCTGACGACAACATTAGTGCTCCAAAGACACACAAAATGGCGTTAGACAAAGAAAAAGCTAGTTTACTTGATTATGCGTTGACCTTCGCACTATTTTGGTGGACAAACACAGTTAAATAGTCAGCAAAACCATATTAAAGCACACCATTTTTGTAATAACAGCCAATTCGCTTTATTAGCCTACACTCAAAGGGGCTTTTTATGAGGAAAAATGTGATACCGCCTTTCCAGCCTTTGCTACATCATCTCAATGACATTACCAAAGGTTAAAGCCTGACTTCGTGTGACAATTTACACCCAAATCGAATTAAATCCACAATGTGTCGCCGGTATTATGCCCATTAGATCTGTGTCTTTATTGAGAGCTGTGGACAGACAGAAACATATTCCATGAGAGGCTTTTTGTTATGTCAGTCCCGTCATCCCGTGTCAAAAAAAATTACAGGGGGAACATTAGCCTGATAGTCCAGTTTCCAAGATAATCCACGTCTGAAAATCACTGAAGATGAAATTTAGTTTTGGTGTCTAGTCGATCCACCAAAATAAGAAATTGTACTCCCAAAGGTTTATTAGACTTTTAATGGAGTAAAGTTCCACCTCAGGACGCTTTCAGTAGACATAGGGAGGACGCTGTGAGCACCCGAGTACGGTGAAAATGCCCATTGAACTGACTGAGCGCCTGTCGTCACCTCCTCTGGAGATTTCCAGATTGTTCTGTCTTCATCTGATAGGCACAGTGGACGCATGCGCAGAGCAGTTTCGCGTGTCCCCTGTTACCGCATTTTAACGCAAGCGCACTTCTGCCTCAAGCATGCTTAATATAGTAACAAAAGCAGAATAATACCGTGCTGTAGTTACAGAGCTTTTTCCAAACCAAACAATCCAATGATCGTTTTCTACAGGCAAAAAAATACACGCAGCTCCAGGGTGGATATGGGCAAAACACAGTAAGGAGTAAATGAACAGAAAATATTACTTCACCTACCATTTTATTTAAATGTTGGCCCCTTGATTGGGGTGATATAATTATTTAGCCTATTAGTTATCAATATACAGCAAAAGTAAGTAAGAAAGAAAGTTTTGTAATAGGGATAGTCTGTCAAGGAAAAATACACAAAAAAATACAGTTTGTCATTACCTCACAACAGTGCTTAACGCCACTGTACTCTTGGACTTTTGGACAGGGGCCTGATTGTTTTGCGTTACTTATTAGCTTAAAGTAGAGCTCAGACCAGGTCAAAGTTCTTGACTTAACAGCACCTCTCCATTTTGTAGCCCAGTAGTTGAAGCAGTTAAATAAGTCAAAGCTTCATCTTTTTTTTTTTGTTTGTTTTTCTGACAGACTGCATGTATAACATGCAGAAGGCAGACAACATGTTAATTCAAGGTTTAAAGCAATTAGACACATTCAAACATACCTCACTGTGGTAAAATTGTTTACTGAAATGTTTTTTTGTTTTTTTTTTATGATTAAGTACTGTTGAATGGCTTTTCTGGTCAATCCTGTTTCGGGATTCTATTTATTGTGTCAGTGCCATAACTTTTCATTTGAGAGCTATTTATTTTAACTGATCTAGTAATGCAATAGCCTTTTGCATAGAAAACAGTTTCCCACATGTGTGTGTCATAGCTGTGAAATTGTATTTTTTTTTTGAGAACATTCCTTTAAATAAGATCACTGACACTTCCTGTAGTTTCAGTTGACATAATGAAAAGCAGACTAAGTTTTTTTCTGTGATACATAGATTACAAATTATGTGGTCCCTCTCCCCCATTTCCCTGGAACTATGCCTAATAACAGCTTGTGAGGAGATTTATTTTCAGTTTCCATAGACTTATGTGCTAAACTAAAGGGCAAAACATAAAGTGTTTTAGTTACAAGCTTTCAAACTTGTCAAATCCCTGAACCAAACTGAACACCATTCTTACAAATAAAGTCCCTCATGTGGTGTTTTGATGATGGTTGTAGAGAGCGCAGTCTACTCTAAAACATCCCACAGGTGTTGGGTTGTGTTATAATCTGCTGACTTTGGAGGACATAGCATATTATTCACATTAATTAAAAAAAGTCTCCCTCTTAAACTTATAATAACTTCAGAGACTTAATCGTTGAGAGACTGATATTCATGCGGTCGTATTTGAACTTAAGTTACAGCGCATTTCTCTCCTGCAGCTTGTCACTTTGTTAGATTATTAGCATGCAGAGTGGCCTACAACTGTCCTTCAGTTTCCTGTTTCCTGCATGCAAGTTTCCGCTTTAAGTGTCAAAAACTACAACACAACCTGTACAGACTCTGCTTAGATGGAGAGGGCATCTACTTTCCAAATCCATATGTATGACTGGACTGCATCTACTGCTGTTTTGCTGATGCAAAATACCAACTTGAGTTCTGGAGACAAACAGAGCAACCATCCCAAGTCCCTCCATCCACTTTTCAAACACACTGTGTAAGTTAGAGTTTACTCCAAGTGGTAAATGACTCTCAACCAGCTAGCCTGCAGGGAGTAATACTGAATGCTTTGATAACTTTTTAACACGTGGGCTGGTGGCTCACTTGATAATTATGGGGTAGTATTTTTGTCTGTGCTTTGATAACAACTGTATTATTACTATAATAAAACATTCTAAAATACCAAACCTGGGCTCATTATTTCGTGTGCTAAGTGCTTCACCTTGCCATACTTAACTGCCAGTGATGGGATCCTCTTGTGAAGCTGCAGATGTCAAAGCACCACCATTCAACCAGGGGTTTTCTCGCGCATGCGCAGGGGTGGCAGACTATCTCATCGGGGAGAAAAAAAGAAGTTCACACACAAAGCCACGCCTGCGCGGTGTGCCTCTCATTACAAGCGAAGTTGCTGCATCTTTTTAGGAAGCTACATGCTTTCTTTCGACACCCAAAGGTCGCATGGTGTCAGGGACGCGCCTAGTCACGGGAACAGTCCGGAGCGCGTTCATGAGGTGCAAGATCGCGCTTTAACACTGAAGAGTATCAAACAGCGTGCGGGGATCCAGCCTAATGGTTTACATTGGGTCACAACGACCAGTCAATGATTTGCGCCAAGCATCTTTTTTTTCTTGTCCGCCGTTTATTTTGCAGACCTTTTGTATTTTGCACGGGGAGAAACTGACATAGCAAACTCATCTGTATGATCGGGGAGCAGGAGCACACAGTATGGTCCGGGAAACCAGACATTTATGGGTGGGAAATTTACCCGAAAATGTACGAGAAGAGAAAATTATTGAGCACTTCAAGCGGTGAGTAGAAACACAAATGAGCGATGTGTGTAAGTGTATGTGTATGTGCGCGTTTTGTAATGTTAAGAGCAGTGCACGTCCAGCATCTCTCTCTCTCTGTTGTGTCACATTTTAGTGAAGTCGGGATGAAGCAGGAGGTTTCCCTGTAGCAAAGTCCCATTTGGCAACTGTGCTGTCAGTTCCCCATAAGCAACAACACAGTGCTGCATTTGAGCTGAGATGAAAAGGAAAACGGCTAGCACGCCGCAACCACCCAGCCAGCCAGCGGACATATGGTTTTGCTATATTGACACGTTTATTAACTTGTCGGCTAGGTGATAACTTTACTCAGCATTTTATGTCTTCCTGGTGTACATTCCCACCAGGTAACCACTTGACTTTTAAGCAGCCCACCTTTCCACCAGGTGACCGTAAAGTAAATGCATTTTTGTGACGCTAACCGCGCACAATTAGTGTAAACAAACTTCAGCCTACCTGGTGAGCTGCTGTCGTTGTGCAGGCTGTGCATTTAAGTGTCCGCATCTCTGGCGGACAGCATAAAGTCCCTCTCTGTTTGTTTCTGGTGTCTGACTCGACTCCGTGAGTTTGTCCGGTCACTGCTTCCAGTCAGACCTGCACACACAATACGGTTTATTAGCACGCCGTGCACCCATCTATCAGAGCGTGCAGTTTTGCCAAAACGGATCTGTTTCTACAGCTTAACACGAGTCAGTGAAACCTGAAAGGTGACGCCGTGACACCGCCATCCACGCTGCAACATTGTTGCAAACTGGCTGTGAACTGGGTTGCTGTACGTTAACAGACGTGCAATACTGTAGCATTGTAGTGGGCTGCTTGTGTTTACTTTGTGCGCTTATGAACACAGAAAATGGTTGTCTTGGCCACATTAAAACGGCGCTGCTTCGCGCAGCTGCTGACTTGCACAGCCTGCAGCGTGATCTGATTTCAGGAAAATCAGACAGCATATCCATATTTTAGTGTAGCCTGCCGTAATCTCATTGAGCTCCATTCGTACTTTTTGTTTGGGGTCGCCGGAGAAGACCAACCCATGCACTATTTATGGGCTTTCAGCTCTTTGTTATCTTCCTTGGGCAAAATGATAATTTAAATATGATTTTTTTTTTTTTCCTGCGTATGGCTTTCACGGTTGTCTGCGCGCTCTCGCCTCTCCTCTCGGCTGTCAAGGAAATAGCAGCCCGCTTCTCCGTTCATATGTGCTGGAAACCAGACTGGCAAAAAACATCTGTCTACCAATATGCGGCTTTTTTTATTGCTGTATAGGCGTCGCCATATCGGACGAAGGCTGCTAAATGCCAACATTAAACCTTAATAACCACACTGCGACCGAAAGGCATATTCGTCCCACAACACACCCCCAACATACAGCTGTATGAAATATAAAAACAGATGATATGCATTTGGTGCTTTGCCCTCTCCTGGTCTTATTATTTACGGTGGGCTGATGCAGCGGCTGCACTACAAATACGCTTCGTGTCTAATCCATACAGCCTCTGGGAGCAGCAAAAACTGAACTACCTATATACCGTTTTATTTACATAATCCCTTGTATGAAGTACAGTGTAACGTTATGTTTGGGGGATGGTGACTGGCAGCCTGATTTTGCAATAGGGGAAATGGTGCTGGCGAGTCCTTTTTAGCTTGCTACCGCAGCTCCAGCGTTAACCCAGAGGTAGCGAGAGTATGCAGGTGCATGACAGCCCAATGTGTGATAGAAGTCATTGAAGATGGGGGACGACAGAATGAGTAAGCAGTGTGAACAGCTTTTCTAAAATGGCGTCGGGGGCTGTTCAGCGTTGGGAACTGGCATGCCAATAAATTTATGATCACCCTACTTACTGTCTGTGTTGGACAGCAAAATCACACTCCCAAAATATTCTTTTTTTTTTTTTTTTTTTTTTTTTTTTCCCTTGTGTTGGG